>JAVKPL010005474.1:0-107248 GCA_032173675.1 Gastrolobium villosum | reverse complement strand
TGCACCTTTGGAATGTGGCAGGCGCATTACACAGGCCGAATGGCATTCTTCTGTATGCAAAGATTCCAAATGGGCAAGTGAAAGCTGTCTTTTCCTGGTCTTCAGGCGCTACAGGAATTTGATTGTAGCCTGAATACCCATCTAAGAAGCAATAATAAGAATGGCCCGCCAATCTTTCTAGCATTTGATCAATAAAGGGAAGTGGAAAATGATCCTTCCGTGTAGCAGTTTTCAACCTCCTGTAATCAACACACATTCTCCAACCCGTGATGGTTCTGGTTGGGATCAACTCATGTTTTGCATTAGTGACGACTGTGACCCCACCTTTCTTTGGCACTGTTTGAACTGGACTTACCCATGCAGCATCAGAAATGGGGTAAATCATTCCTGCATCAAGAAGTTTTACAACCTCCTTCCTTACCACCTCCTTCATGGTTGGGTTCAATCTCCTTTGTGGTTGCCTTACAGGTTTGATATCGTTTTCCAAGAGGATCTTATGTGTACAGAAGGAAGGATTTATACCCTTTAAATCAGCAATAGACCATCCTATTGCTGTTTTATGAGCTTTTAAAACTTCCACTAGATCTTTTTCTTGGCTTTTTGATAGAGCATTGTTGATGATTACCGGGTAAGTATCACCATCTCCCAGAAACACATATTTCAAAGTGTCGGGTAATGGTTTCAACTCAACCTTGGGGGCACCAACCTCCATGTCTTCTACTTTTTCTTTCAGAACCTCTACAGTAAGCCCTTCTTTTTCAAAAGGTACATAATCACGAGCCTTCAACTCATAATCAAGTTCTTGAGGCCGTTCTTTCTTCTGTTGAACAGATTCAACTTGGAAACACTCATTATTATCAGCTGGTCTTGTCATCGCTTCAGAAACATTGTAGATGATTTCCTCATCGTTCATTCTCAGTTTAATCATCCCCTGCTCAACATCAATTAAGGCTCGGGCTGTAGCCAAAAAGGGTCTTCCTAGTAACATGGGCTTCTCACTTCCTTCTCCCATATCCAAAACCACAAAATCTGCAGGGAAGATAAACTTATCAACTTTGACAAGAATATCTTCTATGATCCCATTGGGTTTCCTTACGGATCTGTCAGCCAATTGGAGTGATACCTCAGTGGGTTTCAATTCCTCAATCCCCAATGATTTGTAGACTGACAAGGGCATTAAATTAATGCTAGCCCCAAGATCACATAAAGCTTTCCCAATGCCAATATCACCAATAGCAATAGGGATATTAAAACTCCCTGGATCTCTCAGTTTGTCTGGAATTTTCTGCTGGATAAAAGCACTACACTCTTCAGTGAGTGTTACAGTTTGACATTCCTGCAATTTTTGTTTCCTAGACAAGAGATCCTTCATGAATTTTGCATAACCTGGCATATTGGCTAGGGCTTCGGCAAAAGGAATATTAATATGTAGTTTCTTGAAAATGTCCAAGAATCTATCATAATGTTTGTTGTAGGCTCCCTTCTTGAATCTTTCTGGATAGGGTGCCTTTGACATAACATATTCGTGGCTTAATTCATACTTTTCTTTTGCCACCACTGGTTGTTCTGCAACCTGTTCTTTTTCTTTTTCTTTTTCTACAATTACCTCAATCTCTGGTTCACTTGCTTTCTCTTCTTGCTTCTCCTTCTCTTTTTCCAGTTCCACAGGTGTTTTTGTTGGAACTGCTAGTACCTTACCACTTCTGGTTGTAACAGCCATACAGTCATCCCTTGGATTGTTGACTGTGTTACTTGGGAAGGTTCCTGGACTCCTTTCTGAAAATTGTTTGGCCAGCTGGCCTATCTGGTTCTCCAGGTTTTTAATGGAAGCATTTGTATTTTTATTGTTGGCTCTGGTTTCTTCCATGAAAGCATTGGTGTGTTGAGCCATATCATTGGAAGCTTTAGCCATTTGAGCGAAAGCTTTCTCCCATTCAGCTGGCTCTTTTTGCTGACTTTGAGAAGATTGAGTATAATTATTGCTAGTTTTGAAATCCGTACCTGATCCCTGGGTCCTCCTTTGGAAATTGTTGTTATTTCCAGGGAAATTTTGATTTCGCTGGAAATTTTGTTGAGGACGCTGATCGTACCAGATTCCATTCACTTGAAGTGAATCTTCAGATGATGAATTTGGGCACTCCTTGGATTCATGACTTTCTTGACATTGGTCACAAATCGGTAGAGTGGTTTGAACTTTTGATACCTGAAATTTGTCAAACTTTTCACTCAAGTTGTCAACCTTCCTAGATAATGATATCACATCATTATCTGTGGATTTTTTTAGTGCTCTTTGTGTGGGAACTAGCACACTCTCATTTTCGTTCCTAGCAAGCTTTTTGATCAACTCAATGGCTTGCTCAGATGTGCTTTCCCGGATAGAGCCTCCTGCGGCACTATTTATTATCATCCTGGTTTCTGGGGTGATTCCGTTGAAAAATATCACCACTTTTCTATCATCATCTCCTTCATAATGTGCACATTTCCTGTTTAATTCTTGGAATCTGTTCCAAGTTGCACATAATGATTCTCCTTCCAACTGGCGAAAGTTTGTTATTTCGTTCACCAGCTGATTATATTTCTCCATGGAAAAGAAATGATCAAAGAACTTACTGGACAGATCTTCCCATGTCAGGATGCTGTTTGCCGGTTGTCTCTCGATCCACCTCAATGCTTTTCCCTTAACAGCGAAAGGGAACAACCGAAGCCTGATGGCATCTGTAGATACCCCATTGTGTTTGGTGGTATCACAGACCATCAAGAACCGGTCCATAAACTCATGTGGATCTTCATCATCAGCTCCAGAAAATTGAACTCTTTCCACCAAAGAAATTAATGATGGCTTGAGTTCAAAATTATTAGCCTCCACATTTGGCCTGACTATGCTTGAATTGGCCCTGTTGAATACTGGAGTCAAAATTGTATTCAACAGTCTTGGAGGTTGATTGTTGGCATTTCCTCCTCGCCCATGACCAACATTGTTATTTTCGGCCATTTCTTGAATTGGTTGTAAAGATGTGTGCTTCAAATCTTCCCAAATGATCTGTCTAGCAGCCTTCCTTAGTTGCTTTTCTGTCTTTGTAATTTCAGAATCTATTACAAAGTCTTTAGGTGGAAGTCTACCTCGCATAAAAATTCAGAGAAAATTATTAGTAACACCTGCACAACACAATCAAGATAAAAGAATAATAAAAAAAATCTAATCTCAAGAATCTAAGGTTATTTGTAATATTGTAAATACAATCCCCGGCAACGGCGCCAAAAACTTGTTGCGATCTCGGCAAGTGCACCGATCGTTCCAAGTAATAAAGTGATAAGTAAGTATCGTCTCCACAGGGATTGATAAACAATTACTACTATAACCAGTCCTCTTAAGTTAGATAAATCGATTGGTTGTTGACAAATAATTGTAATTTAAATTAAATAACAATAAAAGTGAAAGCTTTGTTTTTGTATTTTTCTGAAAAAGACTTAAAATAGATGAAGAAATGTTTTTGTAGAAAAAGTGATGAAGAAAGACTGTAGCCAGGGTACATTCACCAATTGTTTCCCAATTTTCCTTCGGATTGATTCATAAAACCTATTGAAATTAACAACTCAGACAAATTATCATCTTTTAGAAATAATTAGTTAGATCCCAATCCCTTGGCGATCTAACCCTTTACTTCAATTGGAACCCTAATCCCTTAGTAATTCCGCCTGAAAATAAGCATTATGTAGATAAATCCCACGACTGCAATCCATACAAGTCTATCCCTAGAACATGCATGGAGAGTCATCTTTATCTCCTTTCAGGATCAGTATTCCAACATCCCTATTGTGAATCCTGATCCCCAGAATATCATTTCCTATTAGGTTGATCAGATCTAATAGAAATAATATCAATACGCTCAAGATAAAAGATGAAATATATTAATTCAATACATAGAATGATTCAATCCTTGTAGCAATTGGTTACAAAGGGATCATGCCCCTGACTACAGAAATAGATCTAGCCAATCAACATCATGATCGCTGATCTGATTTCAACATAAACTAAAGAAAGAAAATAAAGAAGAATACAAGAACAGAGTGATGAACACGAAGAACGTCTCCTCTAGGTCTTGTGATGTGTATTCTGAGATGTCCTCCTTCAAAGGTTCAGCCTCCTTTTATAAGAGGGATTCTGACCTAATTTGCACATTTGAATCTTCACACTTTCGCGCTTCCCACGCTCAGAGCGCCACTCCCGCGCTCAGAGCGTGGGAGTTTCTGCCAATTTTCCACCTCCCGCGCTGATGGCGCCAATCCCGCGCTGAGAGCGCGGGAGCTTCTGCCAAATTTTCCTTTTCCGCGCTCGCAGCGCCAATCCCGCGCTGAGAGCGTGGGAACCTAGGTCTTTTTTGACATGTTTTTGCCTCCTTTTGTTCATCTTCTTTTGATATTCAGATTTTGGATATTTTTACTCTTTTTCCCTGCTTTTCTTGCACTGATCGAGTCATTTTCTTCCTCTTTTGCCTTGTAATTTCCTATATGCTGACTGCATATCAGCTTTTGTATTGGAATGCTTGGAGAGGAGATTCTTCATGTTTTCCAAGAATGGTTTTGCCTCGCGTGAGTCATGACTTGCTCATAAAGAAATAAAGTGCTAACTAACAGAAAAGGAAATGACAGAGCAAAAAAGAAAGTGAGATAAAAATAAAAATAGATGCTTTAGGCTTAATGAGATAGATGACACGGGGCATAAGGGTAGCGAATAAATCTTTTATGCCATTGTTATATCAAAGATTCAGTGCATCCCACCAATAGAAATATTACATGTCAGCTAAAATTTACTTTTCTCTGCCAAATTTTTTCTCTCCCCTATGATGTGTAATGCTTTCATTAGTAGGATGCATTGAGTCTTGGTGCAACAGTAGCACCGAAGATTTATTCAAGCGTAGGTGCAAGGAAAATAGTTGTAAATTTTAGGGTTTGCTACATGAATATTGAAAATATTTTCGGAAAATAGGGTTTGCTAGTTGCTACCAATGATTTGGAACATGATTACTATGATTCATCAATCGAAAGATATGTATTTAGGGGGATGGATTCTCTCACATTGAAAAGTGGTCGTATTATTTGATCACAATCAACTCATTAATGATGAGATAAGAGAGAGAAAAATATATAATTTTTAAATGAGTGATTGTGATCAATTAATATGATAGTATAATCACTTTTTCACATGAAATGATCCATTCCCGTGTTTAGGAGTATAATGACCCCAATTGGTAAATCTTAATTAGAGGTTTAATTTAAGGATTTAAATGGCATAATTACCTTCAGTGAGAAATTCCGAGTATTTTGACTGTAATCATGACTATGTTATGAGCAATGTGTTCTGCCGGAAAATTCGCAGTGTTGCGAATTAACCGGTAGAGCTTAAATGAGCAAAATGATTTTAGAGACATAATTTGATAATTCTGACGAGAAATATGAGTTCAGAATGAAAAATTGTATAGTCTGGCACTTTCCGTGAAAATCTCGTGAATAGTGTTTCTACCGGGTATTTTGTACTGCTGTTAAGCAACCGGTAGGGTCCAGAAACAAATAATAGAGGAAATAAGAATAAGAAAGTCCAATATATGCCAAGCAAGTCAATATAGGCCCAGGAAAATAATAAGTTTATAAGTGTTAAGTTTCAAAAGTAAATAAAGTACAGTTAGTGGTTCACAGTGCATTTCGTCAAAAACGGTGCAGAAACCATACTGTAAAATTTGAATATTGTTCCTTAGGAAATAAAAAATTAATGAAAATGATTTTAAAAAAATAAAAATATGTTCGTAGCGTTAAGTTAGTTCTGAGTCAAATTAAGTTAAAATACGCGATAGAAAAACATCCCATTAAAAGCCACATGTACTTAAATGGACAAGTCACTTAAGTTTCATTATCAAAAAAATTTTCTCTCTCCTCTCATCACTCCTCACGGTGCTGCAGCAAAGGGAAAGGGGGGGCAAGGGTTTGGTTTTTCTTTCTTTGATTTCTCCTCCAATAAGCCACCAAATCTTGCACCCAATATACCAATCTCATAGGAAATCATCCAATGAAGCTATTCCACCCCTCCATTTGAGCTGATTTCGTTTGTGGAGGGAGATATCTATCACCCCATTTTCGTGCACTATTCATCCAAGGTGGAAAAAGGGAGTTTTTTGGTGTAGACTTGCTTGGAGGTTACCTCCTTGACCTTGTATAAGCTTTTGGAGGTAATGAACCTCTATTTCCATAGTAGTATCTTGATGATTTATGTTATAAAAATTATGATCATGTTTTGGTGGGGAGGCATTGGGTGTTAAACCTTGAGTAAATGATGAATCTTTGTTGTTTTGGATTTAGGAAATGAAAATGAGCATTTATATGTTTAAAAAAAAAAAAAAAAAAGAAAAAAAGAAAAGAGCCTTTGCCTATGTCCTTGTAGTGTTAGACCTAGAGGGTGGTATAGGGGTATATTTTGTTACATTTTATTTTTAATAAAATGTGTTGTAATTCATTGTACAAAATTGATGAGTTAAGAAGTGAAATGACTTGAAGAAAAAAAAAAATGGTTGAAAAATACCTTGATTCCCTAAAGGGTATGTCCGCGGCTTTTGAAGTAAAATGGCATGATTTATGTTTGAAATTCTTAAGAGAATGTTTGATTAAATTAAAGAACGGTTATGAAGAGGTCTAGACTTGTGTATTGGCATAGGATTGGCAAAAATATAAAAAAAAATGAAGATAAGCGATAAATGTATGCCTTATGGAAAATCTAGGCATTATAGCATTTTATTTATTTGTATTTGTGGATTCTTGCTCTAGGTGTACCTAGAGACTAAAAAGGATCGGAATCTCTTGAAGAAATATAAGTAACTTGTGCCACAAGTAAGCAGATTGATAAAGCTTCAAGAGGTAAGCTCTATGTTTAAGGAGTCTTTTCCTACTTGAGTGCTCCACCATAGTTAGTGGACTATGGTTGGACTATATGACTGTGTAGACACTCTGTATAGGTGCATTCATATAGAGATATTTGATGATATGATATGATATGACATGATATGATATGATAAGACTGGTTCTGATATGAGTTACGTATTGACTTTTGGTACACGGATGTCTTCTTGGGTTTGCCTGAGATTGACAGTGTACACCTCTGAGTTACTCTATTTCCGTTTGGGGCCATCCCTTGGAAATGGCGGTGCACGTCTCCGTTATGATATGATTATATGTTCTGCTCAGTTATGATATCTGCTATATGTTGTATCTGTATACTCTGTATCTGACTTTCATGCAGGAGTGAGCCAGGGGTATGGAGAATTCTCTATAAACCTGGAGCTTATTGAGATTTGTAATCTCACCCCCCTTTGGGGACATGATTTCAGGTTCCCAGACTGCCGGTGAACCCTCAGCAGGCAGAGACGCGGCACGTGGCTGAGACGTTCGACTGATCGGATTTTGAGTGGCTGTAGGCTACTACTTTTTTTGGAGTGTGTTGATGTAGTTTAGATTTCAGTTATTTTGGGGATCATTATGACTGATCTTTCACTCTGTATATGGCCTGTATATGTTCTGTACATGTTCTTCAGTTTGATGCATGTACATTTTTGTATTCAGGCATGTTGATATGATTATGTAGTATTCAGTTATGCTTATGTCTTGGATTGCATGCTGTTAGATTAGTGGCACAGAGCCAAGTTTTGCATGCGCCCATGGATGGGTATCTGATTATAATTGCATGACTGGTACTTCTGGATATAAATATTGTTGAAACTGTCTATCAGGAACTCTTAGGAGTGGGATTGGAAAATCCCCAGTTGTCCGATTTATAGAGGTTACTCTGCCCGATTTTCGTTAACGCCTTATGAACATTAAAAGAGAAAAAGAAAAGTTAGCTCGTATTTTTGTAAGTTTAAGTTTTCCGCTATTTCTGTTGTATCATATGTATGTTAATTGAACCGGCTCGAGACGGGGATGTTACATTTATGGTATCAGAGCAGTTTCTCTAGGAGAGCCTGTGAAATATTGCATGAACTGTTCGGGTCATTATGTTCTTGAGTCTTTTCTTGGAGTCTTATGATATGCATGTCTGATCACTGAGTGTGAGCGTAGCTAACTCATTCCTTTGTGTGAAATATGCAGAATTATGGTTCGTCCGAGAAGGACTCCGGATCCTCCGAGTGACCCGACAGATCCAATTTTGGCAGATCTGGCCAGGCCCCGAGTAAATCAGCGGGGTGGTACTTCGCAGCCAGATCCAATTATAAGGGCCTTAACTGAAATGCAGCAAAATATGGCTGCAGCTAGGCAGCGAGATCTGGAAATAATGATGAAAGCAAATCAAGATCTGATAGAGGCTAATAGGTTGGTCAATCAACAGATGATGGAAGCAAGCCGTGCGGCGAATATTGAAATGATGAGGTTACTCCTCGCGGAGGTGAGGGCGGGTGGACAAGGTCCACAGCAGCAGCCACAGCCACAGCCACAGCCACAGCCACAGCCACAGCCACAGCCTATTCCTCCTCCCCATAATCCCATTGTCGTGGAGGGGGAAGGAAACAATGAAGAGTCTAGTCACAGGGGTGGTGTGGCACAGCCAGTGAATAACAGAGAACAAAGAGAAAGAATGCTTAATGCCTTCCGAAAACATGCACCACCAAATTATAAAGGAGGCATTGATCCCATTGCCGCCATTCAGTGGTTGGAAGAACTGGGGCGTATTTTTACTGTCATGGAGTGTGATGATCATCAGAAATTATTGTATGCTTCTTATATGCTGCAAAATGATGCAGCCGATTGGTGGAGAAACACTCGTCAGTCTTTTGAATGCCAAGGTTATGCTATCACTTGGCCTTTCTTTGAAAGACATTTTTTACTGAAATACTTTCCGGAAGAAGCCCGGTTAAGGAAAAAGGGTGAGTTTGAAGAACTGAGACAGGGTCAGATGTCTATTGATGAATACTTGAACAAGTTTAATAAACTGGCCAAATACTCTCATTTCCAAAGAGCACCACCTACTGAGGATGATCTGATCTTTAAATTTCATAAAGGACTACAGGATAATATTTCTGAAAAACTGGCAAGTGATTCGTTTGATACTTTTGCTGCACTTGTTAAAAAGTGTAAAAATGTCCAAGAATATTACAGAAGGAAGAACAAGGATCAGTCAGCTCCTAATCCCGGTCCTAAAAATACTACCGGAAATGCAAAAGGAAAGGGTTTGCAGGCGAAACAATCTGATGGTAAATTCAAGAAAACTGGGAATTCCAAGCATGGAAATTTTAAACCTGTTGCTCCATGTACTACCTGTGGAAGAACTCATGCAGGAGTTTGCAGGAAAGAAAAAGGGCTTTGTTATAAGTGTGGTCAACCCGGGCATTTTATTAAGGACTGCCCCTATGGTGGGGGACAGGTTTCTGCTATTCAAGTTACTCCGACTCCTGTCAGAGTTGAGGAACCATCTCTACCTCTTCCACCCCCTGTTGCCCGTGTATATGCAGTGACCCAGCCAGAGGCTGAGAGATCAACTAGTTTGGTTCGAGGTATGATTTCTATTAAAGATGAAATGCTTAGTGTCTTATTTGATTCTGGTGCTACACACTCTTTTGTAGCTGATTATGTAGTGAAAGCATTTGATTTGCCTGTGACGATAATGAAAACCCCTATGCGTATTGTTACGGCTGTGGGAAAGGTATTTCATGAAAAATATGTTTGTGAAAATGTGAAATTCAAGTATGAAGGCAAGGAGTATTCAGCTGATTTTATCATGCTACATCTTGCATCTGTAAATTTGATTTTGGGAATGGATTGGTTGTCTAAGTATTGTGTGAAGATTGACTGCTGCAGTAAAACCATTTCTGTCTCGTCTCATGATGATGAGGAGAAGTCTCCTTACTTGTCTGTACTTCGGGTTGTAAAGGCCTTGAAGGAAGGAGATTTCGGATTTATTATGTTAGGAGGTCTGGTGGGCGTCAATAAGGAGCCAATTTCTAATATTCCGGTTGTCTCCGAGTTTGAGGATGTTTTTCCGGATGAAATTCCGCACTTTCCTCCAGAGAGAGAGATAGAATTTTCCATTGACTTATTGCCTGGCGTGGGACCGATCTCTTTGGCCCCATACCGGATGTCACCTCTGGAATTATCTGAGTTAAAGAAACAAATTGAAGACTTGTCCAGGAAGAATTTTATCAGACCGAGTGTGTCCCCGTGGGGAGCACCGGTGATCTTTGTTAAGAAGAAGGATGGGTCTATGAGGTTATGTACGGATTACCGGCAGTTGAACAAGGTAACTGTTAAGAACAAGTATCCTTTGCCGCGTATAGATGATTTGTTGGATCAGTTGCGGGGTGCGACTGTATTCTCCAAGATTGATCTCCGGTCCGGGTATCATCAGATCCGGATAAAGCCGGACGATGTTCCGAAGACAGCGTTCAGGTCCCGATATGGGCACTATGAGTACTTGGTTATTCCTTTTGGGCTTACAAATGCACCAGCCGTCTTCATGAGTTATATGAATCGAATCTTTAAGGCCTATCTGGATCAATTTGTGGTTGTCTTTATTGATGACATATTGATATATTCAAAGAGCAAAGAAGAACATTCCGAGCATTTAAAGATTGTTTTGCAAATTCTGAGAGAGCATCAGTTGTATGCTAAGCCGTCAAAATGTGAATTCTGGCTTTCTGAGATACAATTTCTGGGCCATGTCATCTCGGCTGAAGGAGTGGCAGTGGACCCGAGCAAGATTGAAGCAGTGTTAGAATGGGAACGTCCTAAAAATATTACAGAGATTAGGAGTTTTCTTGGTTTGGCTGGGTATTATAGGCGTTTTATTGAAGGATTCTCACGGATGGTACTACCTTTGACACGGTTAACTCGTAAAGGGAACCCATTTGTGTGGACCCAAGAATGTGAAGAGAGCTTTCAAGAGCTAAAAAGGAAGTTGACTACAGCCCCGATATTGATCTTGCCGGATCCTACAAGTAAATTTGTTGTGTATTGTGATGCTTCTAAGTTTGGGTTAGGCTGTGTTTTAATGCAGTATCAACAGGTAGTCGCTTATGCTTCTCGGCAGTTAAAACCGCATGAGGAGAACTATCCGACCCACGATCTTGAGTTGGCAGCCGTAGTGTTCGCTTTAAAAATCTGGCGACATTTTCTATACGGGGCCGATTTCATTGTCTACAGTGACCACAAAAGTTTGAAATATTTGTTTGATCAGAAAGAGTTGAATATGAGGCAACGCCGCTGGATGGAATTTCTGAAGGATTATGATTTTGAATTGCAATACCACCCTGGTAAAGCCAATGTAGTAGCTGATGCTTTAAGTAGAAAGGCGATTGGTATGGCCAATTTGATGATGTCTGAGTATAATTTGATTGAAAAATTCAGGGATCTCCGCATTCCTATGAATACAGAAGATAGTCCGCATTTATTGACTACTACGGTAGTCCAGAACTCCTTAGTCGAGCGGATTAAAGAAACTCAATTGCTTGATAAAGAGATTCAGTCTATGAAAGATCAGGACTTTGTGTCCACTGATGGATTCGGTCTTAAGTTTTATAAGGATCGGATCATTGTTCCGAAAGGTCAGATGGTTGATGAGGTATTGGCTGAGGGCCATATGGGTAAATACACTATCCACCCTGGTGCTACTAAGATGTACCAAGACTTGAAAAGAAATTTCTGGTGGCCAGGAATGAAGAAAGATATTGCTTTGTATGTGAGTAAGTGTTTGACTTGTCAGAAAGTTAAGATTGAGCATCAGAGACCTTCTGGATTACTGCAGCCCTTGGATATTCCGGAATGGAAATGGGTCAGTATTTCGATGGATTTCGTAGTGGCATTACCGAGAACTCAGGCTGGTTTTGATTCTATATGGGTAGTTGTTGACAGATTGACAAAGTCTGCACATTTCATACCAGTCAAAACGAGTTTCTCTACAGAGCAGTTGGCTCGATTATATGTAAGGGAGATTGTGAAACTTCATGGTGTTCCTGAAAGTATCATTAGTGATCGAGACCCTAAATTCACGTCTCGACTTTGGGATGCAGTGCAACAAGCATTTGGTACGCAGCTCAGACTGAGTACGGCTTATCACCCCCAGACTGATGGTCAGACTGAGAGGACTATTCAGACCCTGGAGGACATGTTGAGGGCTTGTGCCCTAGAACAGGGAAATGCATGGGATAAGTATCTCCCTCTGGTGGAATTTTCCTATAATAATAGTTATCATGCCAGTTTGGGCATGGCTCCCTATGAAGCTTTGTATGGCCGTAGGTGCAGGGCGCCTACGTGTTGGTCAGAAATTGGTGAGAGGCAGTTATTTGGGCCTGATATGGTCCAGGAGACTACCGATCAAATTATGATGATAAGGGATCGATTGAAGAAAGCACAGAGCCGCCAAAAGAGTTATTATGATGCAAAGCACCGACCCCTGGAGTTTTCTGAAGGGGATCATGTATTTATCCGTTTGTCTCCGACTACGGGTGTTGGGCGTGCTCTAGGAGTGAGGAAGTTGAGCCCTAGGTTCATTGGGCCCTACCAGATTATAAAGAGGGTCGGACCTGTGGCATACCAGCTTGCCTTACCTCCACATCTGTCAAATCTACATAGTGTTTTTCACATCAGTCAGCTTCGAAAATATGTGCCTGATGCGTCCCACATTGTTCAGCCGGACGTTATTGAAGTAAGAAAAGACTTGAAGTTTGTTGTGGGTCCGTTGAAGGTTCTAGCACGTGATGAAAAAGTATTGAGAAATAGGACTATTCCCATGATCAAGGTGCAATGGGAAGGATTGCCTCCTGAGGACGCTACTTGGGAGCGGGAGAATGAAATTCTTCAGCAGTACCCTGAGTTTGATGTCAGGTATATGTATGTTTGATATTTGATTTTGTGGGCAAAATCCTTAAAAGGTGGGGTGAATATAATGACCCCAATTGGTAAATCTTAATTAGAGGTTTAATTTAAGGATTTAAATGCCATAATTACCTTCAGTGAGAAATTCCGAGTATTTTGACTGTAATCATGACTATGTTATGAGCAATGTGTTCTGCCGGAAAATTCGCAGTGTTGCGAATTAACCGGTAGAGCTTAAATGAGCAAAATGATTTTAGAGACATAATTTGATAATTCTGACGAGAAATATGAGTTCAGAATGAAAAATTGTATAGTCTGGCACTTTCCGTGAAAATCTCGTGAATAGTGTTTCTACCGGGTATTTTGTACTGCTGTTAAGCAACCGGTAGGGTCCAGAAACAAATAATAGAGGAAATAAGAATAAGAAAGTCCAATATATGCCAAGCAAGTCAATATAGGCCCAGGAAAATAATAAGTTTATAAGTGTTAAGTTTCAAAAGTAAATAAAGTACAGTTAGTGGTTCACAGTGCATTTCGTCAAAAACGGTGCAGAAACCATACTGTAAAATTTGAATATTGTTCCTTAGGAAATAAAAAATTAATGAAAATGATTTTAAAAAAATAAAAATATGTTCGTAGCGTTAAGTTAGTTCTGAGTCAAATTAAGTTAAAATACGCGATAGAAAAACATCCCATTAAAAGCCACATGTACTTAAATGGACAAGTCACTTAAGTTTCATTATCAAAAAAAATTTCTCTCTCCTCTCATCACTCCTCACGGTGCTGCAGCAAAGGGAAAGGGGGGGCAAGGGTTTGGTTTTTCTTTCTTTGATTTCTCCTCCAATAAGCCACCAAATCTTGCACCCAATATACCAATCTCATAGGAAATCATCCAATGAAGCTATTCCACCCCTCCATTTGAGCTGATTTCGTTTGTGGAGGGAGATATCTATCACCCCATTTTCGTGCACTATTCATCCAAGGTGGAAAAAGGGAGTTTTTTGGTGTAGACTTGCTTGGAGGTTACCTCCTTGACCTTGTATAAGCTTTTGGAGGTAATGAACCTCTATTTCCATAGTAGTATCTTGATGATTTATGTTATAAAAATTATGATCATGTTTTGGTGGGGAGGCATTGGGTGTTAAACCTTGAGTAAATGATGAATCTTTGTTGTTTTGGATTTAGGAAATGAAAATGAGCATTTATATGTTTAAAAAAAAAAGAAAAAAAAGAAAAGAGCCTTTGCCTATGTCCTTGTAGTGTTAGACCTAGAGGGTGGTATAGGGGTATATTTTGTTACATTTTATTTTTAATAAAATGTGTTGTAATTCATTGTACAAAATTGATGAGTTAAGAAGTGAGATGACTTGAAAAAAAAAAAAAAATATGGTTGAAAAATACCTTGATTCCCTAAAGGGTATGTCCGCGGCTTTTGAAGTAAAATGGCATGATTTATGTTTGAAATTCTTAAGAGAATGTTTGATTAAATTAAAGAACGGTTATGAAGAGGTCTAGACTTGTGTATTGGCATAGGATTGGCAAAAATATAAAAAAAAATGAAGATAAGCGATAAATGTATGCCTTATGGAAAATCTAGGTATTATAGCATTTTATTTATTTGTATTTGTGGATTCTTGCTCTAGGTGTACCTAGAGACTAAAAAGGATCGGAATCTCTTGAAGAAATATAAGTAACTTGTGCCACAAGTAAGCAGATTGATAAAGCTTCAAGAGGTAAGCTCTATGTTTAAGGAGTCTTTTCCTACTTGAGTGCTCCACCATAGTTAGTGGACTATGGTTGGACTATATGACTGTGTAGACACTCTGTATAGGTGCATTCATATAGAGATATTTGATGATATGATATGATATGACATGATATGATATGATAAGACTGGTTCTGATATGAGTTACGTATTGACTTTTGGTACACGGATGTCTTCTTGGGTTTGCCTGAGATTGACAGTGTACACCTCTGAGTTACTCTATTTCCGTTTGGGGCCATCCCTTGGAAATGGCGGTGCACGTCTCCGTTATGATATGATTATATGTTCTGCTCAGTTATGATATCTGCTATATGTTGTATCTGTATACTCTGTATCTGACTTTCATGCAGGAGTGAGCCAGGGGTATGGAGAATTCTCTATAAACCTGGAGCTTATTGAGATTTGTAATCTCACCCCCCTTTGGGGACATGATTTCAGGTTCCCAGACTGCCGGTGAACCCTCAGCAGGCAGAGACGCGGCACGTGGCTGAGACGTTCGACTGATCGGATTTTGAGTGGCTGTAGGCTACTACTTTTTTTGGAGTGTGTTGATGTAGTTTAGATTTCAGTTATTTTGGGGATCATTATGACTGATCTTTCACTCTGTATATGGCCTGTATATGTTCTGTACATGTTCTTCAGTTTGATGCATGTACATTTTTGTATTCAGGCATGTGGATATGATTATGTAGTATTCAGTTATGCTTATGTCTTGGATTGCATGCTGTTAGATTAGTGGCACAGAGCCAAGTTTTGCATGCGCCCATGGATGGGTATCTGATTATAATTGCATGACTGGTACTTCTGGATATAAATATTGTTGAAACTGTCTATCAGGAACTCTTAGGAGTGGGATTGGAAAATCCCCAGTTGTCCGATTTATAGAGGTTACTCTGCCCGATTTTCGTTAACGCCTTATGAACATTAAAAGAGAAAAAGAAAAGTTAGCTCGTATTTTTGTAAGTTTAAGTTTTCCGCTATTTCTGTTGTATCATATGTATGTTAATTGAACCGGCTCGAGACGGGGATGTTACAAGGAGACCCATGTATTTATTGACGACACATTTGGAATCATAAAGGGTGATTTGGAGAATGAATGAGGTTGTTATTGCATGTAGGAGAGCAACCATCACGGAATGGTTTTCAGTTAAAGCATAAAGAATTAAAGACTCAAGTCATGCAACTTTCCTTTGTCACATTGAGTGGGGCCCGCGGTTGAGACCACCTTGACTTGGAGCTGGTAAGTGGAGAGTTCTCGCAATTGACAACTGGAAGATGGCATTTTGCTAGGAACTTTGGTTTTGAAGTGTCAATCACACTTCTCCCATGCATAGGCGCATACGGTAAAGAGGGAAAGGGAGAAGAAAACTGAATCAAATACTTATTTTACATATTTCTGAAAAAAGATGGGAGAAATAGTGGAATTAGGTTTTTTCTTTTTCTTTCAAACCTTTTTAAAATAAGGGTATAGAGGAAAATAATGCTTTTCTAAATTGAATAGAACGGAAATAACTTAAAGAAAAAGAGTTTTCTCATTTCCTTATTTTGAAACTTTCGAATAAAGAAGAATAACACTCCACTTTATAAGACAACGTCGCATTTTATATTATCATAAAAATACATCAAGTTAATTAAAAGAGTAAATTGCAGCTCTTATCCTTGTAGGTGTTGAATCTAAGGTCTGCGATTGCATCTTAGGGAAGAGATTAAATGTTAGATTTAACGTTTAGGTTGATTAATCCGACGATCTTGAGTCAAGCGAGTTGATATTCTACGATTGCATGAGTTAATGCGCTATATTGACCAAACACTAGGCGATCATGTAGAGAGGGATTCCTGAACGAATGTAGGGATTCCGGTTTGTTTAGGATCAACCATGATATTTGGCAATTCTGTGTCCAATGATGGATGTTTTGGAATCCTAATTCTTGGTTTGATTGTCTTTAATTTGATAAGTTTCTGTTTTTACAATCTTGATTTATTTTATGTCTTTTAAATTGCATAAAACCCCCCCTTTTATTTACAGTTTTTTAATTGAGCGATTTAGTCCCTTTGCAAATTTCTTGAGAGACGATTCAGCTTGTGTCCTTTACTACAAATCCTTATAACATAGTGATTTGTGTGGGTTCGATGGCTCACGTCAGGGGCCTTTCAGGGGTTTTGGTTGTTGGATCCAGAATTAGAATTTTATAAAAGCTTATTTAATAAAAAAAGGCTCAAACTCCAATTCAAAAGCCGATTTTGATGCCCGCTAGACTAGCCTACTAACTCTATTTTTTATTTTTTATACTAACCTAATTTTCACTTCCATCGTCGCGCCCAGCCCACTCAAACCATCAAGCAACTGTTCTCCGTCATTCTCTTCGACGAAGCCATCTCCAAGCATTTCACCATCATTTTCCCTTTCGATTTATGCCATCTCTGAGCATTTCACCTTTATCTCTTGTTGAAGGTCTCTCTTCGTCTCTCGGTGGCTCCTAGCTGGAGGTCTCGGATTTCACCGTTGAAGGTCATCATTCTATTCCTGCGACCTCTATTTTTCACCATCCGACGGAGCCTAAGGCCGTCGATGGAGTCAACATCAACATTCGCTACTCCGATGAATCGACATTTAGTGCTAGTGGAAGGGTCATTGATGCTTATCGAGCAAGTTAGGCTGCAAATACGGTTCAAACATTAATTTGCTGTGCAGATTAGTTACATAATAAATATGACATAAAGAAAAAACTTAAGGTAATAATTACTTAATTTAAATTATTTTATATCTTATGATATAATAATTGAATGTAAAAAATAATCTGACTTTTTTTTAATATAAGAGGAGGCCACATCGCAATATGTTAAAATGTTGATATGAGAATATTAAATTTTTACGCATAATTTGTAATCTTTTGTTCTTTTGAATGTGCAGAACTTTATACTACTTTAGTTTATTAGTTAAGTAGACTTTTTGAATGATTTTGTTTTATATTATGTTGTTTGGATATACATTCAATTTATAAATCTTTGTGAAATTATTAGTGCTATTGATCATATATTTTGTTTATATAATTTTTTGTTGACTTATTTCTTTTAACAAGCTAAGTCAAGCTTTTATTTTTTATAAATAAGCTAGGTCACATGCTTATAATTATATTCATATCAGGTGACAAGCTAGGCTAATATGACATATTTAAACATAAACTCAATTTTTCAAGACCAAAACTCAATCCGGCTCGACTCATTAACACGCCTAGGATGTATCGACTGTTCCCGGAGAAACATGCTATGATTTCTTATAAATGACACACTGATCTCCAAATTAACACAACTTGATTTATGGATCCATCCCCCATCTTCCCAACAAAACCAACATGTTATGGCCCAAATAAAAAATAACCAAATTGATCAGGCCTGATTTACATGTTGATATCTACAACAGGAGCTGGCACAGAGCCTCGGAATACTTGAGTTGTGTTAACGCAAGAGCGTCATAATTGGGCTAATGCGAGCCCAACGCAAAGCAGCATCTACTTCAGCAGTTCAGCGTCATAATTACATCATCAATTGATTAAATGATCTATTTTCTCCTGGGTTGGAAACAGAACACAATTTGAGCTCTATAATCCATATATCTAAATATTGATTTCTTTCTTGAGTTTTCTACACATCAATTCAATAAAATACATATGTACGCTGATCATTTATATATTCCCAACAATGGGATATTTTACACTTAATAATGCAAATAGACTGTTTTAGTTCCTCTGAATGGCTATGAGAATGATAATCCTTTACATATTCCAGATGCTACTGTTCGATCTCAAATGGTATGATTGTCTTCGTCTCCAAGCAGAGAGAGAGAAAATGGGGCAATGGCCACGTTGAATGATCTTGAGCCTGCTCTATCAACATGTATCATCTCAAAGTCACCTTCCTGCATATTATGATACAAATTCCAGGTCTTATGTCCAATTTGATTTAGACGCATTTGGAAATCCTTGAAAGTAGAAATCATTCTCGAGTCAAACAAGCAGAAACAATCAATGAATGAATCTAAATCATTGAGGGTATTTATTACAATTTTCCACCAGTTTCTAATCTGATGAAGAAATTAGGAGTGTTGCATGGTTAAAATGCTAGTAATTTTGTGGTAATCCTAAAAGTATTCATGAAATAATGAAAAATACCAATCATATAAATCATATTGAAAGCATGTAGAACATGGGCTTCAATAAGGATTTTTGGTCTATGGTTACGGTCATTATGCAAATAATCATAGTTGTTTGGTTTGAAATCATGTCAGCATGGAACCTACTCAAACTTAATGTCACATATGTTTATTTCCGGAGGAGATCTACTATAGGTAGGAATGTGCATGGGTTGAACCGAACCAAATTTTTTGAAAAATCGAATCGAATTGGTTTAAATGGTTCGGTTCAGTTCAAAACTGGTTCGATTCGGTGGGAAACGGTTCAAGTCGACCCTCTTTTGAAAAGAAAAAAATTAAAAAATTAAAGTAATAAAAATCAATTTGGTTTGATTTGAAAATGGCTTCGGAAACGATTTGGTTCGGTTCATGAACTGGTTCTTTAAAAACCGGTTCGGTTCATGAACTGGTTATTTAAAAACCGGTTCGGTTCATGAACTGATTTTTAAAAACCGGTTATTTTAAGGGCGGTTCGGTTCATGGTTCGGTTCGGTTCAGTTTTTTAGTTATTTTGCACACCGAGTTTTTATAGATAAGAGCTTTTACAGAAATTCAGCTGTGTAGAGTTTAAGTATACAATTCATATGATTGAAGCAAATTAATCAATATTCTTAAGAGAATATATAAATAAAGGGAAGGAGGATATCCTGTGCTTTTAGCCTTCTCCATAGTACTGTTTTATTGCATAATACCCACACCATGGGAATCTCTAATGCATCTATTTGATAGAAAGGTAACAGCAACATTATTATCAATTACCAAATACCAGGATACGACCAACAATATTATAAGGGTATCACCTTAAGAAACTCAAACTAACTCTTATTACACAAGGAAATTGTAGCAAAATAAATAAATAAATAATGAACAAAGAAAAAAATTCTTACCATTCTACCATTTGGTGTGCTTAATGGACATGCTGAGGAGTATTCAAAACTAGTCCTGGGAGGTATTGCTGGCTGTTCACCAACAACCCCAATCCCCCTGTCATATGAAAATAAAGTGCAGAAGTTATGTTGAACTTGAATCTCCATGGATTTAAAACAGCAACAATTAGTCTTTTTTTCATCAGGAGGTATTGGTTACAGGGATCAAACAACGCCAATATCTTCTATAAATTAAGTGCCCCATGTGTTTAAAAGGAAAAAGAAAACCACCTTGGAAGGATAACACAAAAGTATAATAAAGAGAAGAAGAATAACTCACCAGACATTTTCCGTTCTCCCATTAGCATCAGTTACAATCCAATGCCTTCTAAGAAGTTGAACAGGCCGGTCTGAGTTATTGGTTATTCTTATTCTGTATGCAAAAAAGTATAACCCCCTTGAAGGCTGACTTCTGCCCTCTATATATACACTCCTAACTTGAACCCTGATTCCCTGAATAAGTTGGATTAAATTATAAGATTTCAGATTTTATTCGTGTACAATTACGTGATATCTCAGATGAATTACGGATTCCTAAATTTTTTTCTTCTTGAAAACTTCAAAGGAAAATAAATTAAATTTTAAGTAGACTAACAGTTTCTACCAGAGAAGAAAACAAAATTGGAACATTTTTGTAAGAGGGGTATTCTGAAACTCAGGGGCAAATTATCCAGGACAATGAGTCCAAAAAATAAAATCCAGGACAAATGCCTCAACCGACACAGAGTCTATTTTACTTCCAATAGAGATACTCAACATTTCCATTTCTGGAGACATGGCATTGAACTAATTATTCTACCAAAGAAATCAACTCTAAAACTATTGAATATGGCTCATACTTCGCATACTGATGAGGCCCTTGTTGACGGAGTCAAGAAAGGCAACTTGAATTTTCTAAATCCTATTTATATTTCTTTAAACCAACTGACTTGTAACAATGAGTTGAATATAATATAGACAAACTGAACTTAGCTTATAATATAGACCAACTCTCTTCCCTTTCTCTTTACTGATTTTGATTTGTGTGTTGATTTCCAACAAAAACACAAATTAAAAAAGGAAAGTTACTTTCTTGGTTAATTGTATTTCTGTTGAGATAGCTTACATCAAGAAAGAACTACCTAGAAGACATGAAGTATTTAACTGCAAGTAATGGTCATACCAATGTTGTAGCGTCGCTGGAACATTTTAAAAGAGAGTGTGGGGCAATTTTTTTTAGCTCATCACGATAACTAGCTGCATCCTGGGAAGAAGAAAAAGGGAACAAAGGGTGTCAAGATATAAGATTTATAAGATAATCACATTTCAGAACACAAAACATGGAAATATAGGTCATGTTTTGCCAATTCGAGATGAAAGATGAGGTGTGCTGATCTGATAGGGTGACAAAAATAATATTATCAAAATTGAATGGTTGAGCATAGTCCAACAAATTTTGAAAGCAGTGTAAATTTGCCATATGTCCCGTTAGAAGAACGAGTAAGCACTCAAGCTCTCTTCAGCGAGGCTTGAATTTCAAGCCTTCGACATCATCGATTCAAAAAATGACATCCAAGGATCCCACACAAAATAGTTTGGCTATCATAATTAATAAGTCAAAGTTAGTTAATGATGCGGCAACCCATCATTAGTGAGAGTATATAAAAAATTACACTAATAATCTACCAAACAAAAAAAGTATGAGAAATTTTTAGAAGCTCTTAAATAAATAATTTCTTCTACTCAAAAAACCACTGAATGTGAGTCACATGAGTCATAGCTATCCTTATTGCCCCTCATTTGTGTCACAAGAGTCATAGCTATCCTTATCCTTATTGACCCTAATGTCCCTCGTTTTTAATTCCATTAGATAGTACACAATAAAATAATCCTCAAAAAAATCACTTCAATTCAAAATCTCAAAATATTTAGAATTTTTTTAATGATTTATATTATTTTCTAACGCATCCCCTCACACAATAGTTCTTTGGACTTGAAACATAGATATTAAATAATTCCAATTTTATTTTATTGATTCACTGTTATATTTATTTAATTCTAAAAGTAGGACTGAAATCAAACTCGTGAACTCGTGGGTGATGCCTACGTAAAGAACCACTCAATCCTAAAATCAAAGTACTGGGCGAACACCTTTCTGAATTGTTTATATTATTCTGTGACAAAATGTGTTACTCCCAAGAGCACAATAAGTTTTGGTTTTGTTTCTGCCTTTGAGCCTATCACAGAACAGAAAATACCTGGAATCTCTCGTCAGCAATTGCTTCGTTCATTAGTCTCCTTAGACGCAAAACAGGCTCCTCTTCTTCAAATAACTTTAGCGAGTCTCGAATTCTAGCTGCTTCCTTGTAATCCTATACAATAGAATAGAACCATATATAATAATGAAGACGATGATGATGTTGTTCAAATTTCAAATTGTAAAAGTAAAAGAGTGAAACTAACCTCGGATTTGGCAGCTACCTCCATTTGCTGCTTCAAGAGTGCGTAGGTTTGGGTCCGAGAGAGAAACGAGCTCGTGCTTGAGGTTTTACTCACGCTCCCACTCTCTCCCTCCGAAGCACACGCTACGATCCCACTCCTCCTCCAATTCCTCACCCTCACCTCCGGACCTAGCAACCTCAAATCCACAAAACTCCTCGTACTTAACGATAACGATTGCATTTTCCGTTGCTTTGCTCTCCTCTTCCAACAAATCCTATCGCAGTAGCACCTTAACCATGCTCCCATCCATCAACAAATAAGTAACATTATTACAAACATAATTTCTCAATTGTATCTATCTGACTATCTATATTATTAAGCTTTTTAAGAAATTGTAAATTAAACTAGTCCTTGTGTTGAGGGTATAATGGAGGAGAGTAGGCAAATATGCAAAATGTTCCAGCTCGCTGGTTATGGATTGGATTGTATCTGAACCACTATCAGTATTTTGTTGTCTATGGAAATGAAAAAAATCAAAGACACTACAAGCTTACATAATATATTTTTGTGGATGGGGAATATAAAAATATGTGAATGTTTGATAATCTGAAT
The DNA here is from genome assembly GCA_032173675.1 of Gastrolobium villosum. Classification (NCBI taxonomy): domain Eukaryota; kingdom Viridiplantae; phylum Streptophyta; class Magnoliopsida; order Fabales; family Fabaceae; genus Gastrolobium; species Gastrolobium villosum. The sequence goes on along the minus strand of JAVKPL010005474.1, from coordinate 84,489 downwards.
TCTCAGACGTGGCGCAAACTCTGCCTTGTATGTTGTATCCAGAGTTTGGGCTACCGTGTGTTGGGTCGAGGTTACACAAATGCGTCTTGGGTCGAGTTCACGCAATTACAAATACGAATATATTTATAATCTACATAACACGAATACGAATTATATTAAAAAATTTAAGGTGAATACGATTTGTTTATTTTACAGGTGGTTTGACACATAATACAATATAATTTTTATCAAAACGAATATAATATGAATTTTAAAAAAGGATTTACCCGAATATCATTTTTTCACGTCATGATAAAAATTATTACCCCTAATAAGCATGAGACATTTTATTAATCTGTTCAAATGTTTGTAAGAATCTGGCCTTATAAGAGACTTTTTCGGCTATTCGAGTGCATGTAATTTAAAATATAAAAGCATGGAAATATAATTACTAATTATAATATTAATAATTGAGATTATACTAAAATATATGTATATGCTTTTGTTATGATAACAAATTAAGAATAAACCAAGTTGCACAGTAGGCTGCATATTATCCACTCTTCAAGCCCAATGAGCTCTCGTGTGAGGGGCGTGTTAAGATATATACAGTCCCACATTGGGAACCTGGCTTAGCAATCTCCATTGATGATGAACATATATCAAGGGATATGAACCAATTAATACTGCAATACATAATTGTAAAATGATGATATATCATATTGTTAGGGTAGTAAATTATCATAGTAATTATCGACAAAAAATTAAAATAAAATCAAAGCAATGAAAATAAGTAAATCTCCCCCTCAAATAAAGCTTATTTAAAGGAGTTAACGACAGATCATAATCGGAACAAATTGCAAATATATTTATTATTTGCTTTCTTACCTGCTTTCTCTTGTTCTTCCCTTTTTGGCATCAATCAAGGCGAATAAAACCAACAATACAGAAAAGGGGAGCAGATGATCAAATATTCAGACAAGTGCTACTTAACAAAGTTTGGGGCCTTGCCCCTTTTGGGTATAAAAAAAAAAAAACACCGAGGCCAAAGCATAACTATCATTTAAAAATGCAGTTCAAATAGAAATTAAACAACCACATAGTTAAGGTACTAGAATTCATCAAATGATGAGAAGTTTAAGTAATTTGTATAATGTTATAAGTTCAAATCTCAATACTACATTGTAAAAAAAAAAAAAAACAAACAGTTCAAGATAGAAAATTAAAACACATACTGAAAGGGGAATGCTTCATGTTACAAGTCTCATATTGGTTGCTTATACAATTAATGTGGGGATTATAAGACTTTGGACATTCTCACTTTCTGAGCTAATTTTTGTGTTTTTAACCTCAAGGTTCGTAACAATTGGTACTTTGAATTAAGATGTCATACCTCTTTCACCAAAAAAGAAGAAGAAGATGTCATACCTCCAAAAAATATATTGAATACTAATAGGTGAGTGAAGCTATCATGGTCCATCGGGTCAGTGCCTATACAACTAATGTAGAGTTTATAAGGCTTTGAGTACTTCTACTCTTTGAGCTAATTTTTGGGTGATGACTTCAAGGTCGCAACAATAACCAATCAAAAGAGATGAACCAGAACAAGGTGCAGCCCTTAGAGAGGTGGAACAATCGATTGATTATTTGATGAACAATCAAGTTGAATGTGTCGATGCTGCTAGAAATTGAACCTATGATCTAGAAGATCAAGCTAAAGACCAACCTATATAACCACACTAGCACCCCTATTATAGAATTGTGCTCACACAGCTTTTACACGTAAAGCAACACTCACACACACAATAGAATCTAACATCCCACACCTATTACAGATCAGTTACAACAATTTTCTTAGTCACACTCCAAGCACCCCAATTTGTTACACTTGGAAATCCCTCATCCATTTTGGTTTAACCCTGTTTCTCCTATACCATCTATTATCTGGGCTTGGTTGGTGGTCCAATAAGTTCTACTCCAATTTCATATCTCCAGACACTTGGTTTCTTCCTCTTCATTAGTGAGCCTACTCATAACACAATCTCAATGTCATGCGCCCACCTCCAACGAATCCACCAAGGGAGTTTTCAAATTTTATCTTCTATCATGTTATTTCGAATTTATCTTCAGAGACTGACCCCATAGAGCTAGTTGTCCATGCATTCATGATAGATCTAACTGATCAGAAGTTTGTGGATCAACCAAAATAATTTTGTGCTGATGCATAATGGTATCTACAAATGTATCCTTTCATTTCTGTTGACTTAGAATTGTCAACAAGAGATAGAATCCTAGCAGTATTGAAAGATAATCTCAAGAAAGCAAGGAAAACAGGACTATTCATCTTTGATCCTGGCAGAGTGCCACCACAACCTCAAGGACGAGGTTGTTTCGAAGGGTGATGGAATCCTGTGGACCTAAAACCCACACGGCCTAAGCGCTTAGGGGGCTTTTGGTTGGGGTATTTCTATGAGATAGCTAGGCATCAATAAGTGGCATTTTTTCTTGACCATGTCTAGTTCATGGTTTTCAAAAATTTTACAAGCAAACCAATTTCTACATCCTTTACCAATTGTGAGGAAAAATGGTTGAGAAACACAGATGAAAAATGCCACTTACAATGTGGTATTGTAAGTTGACTGGGTAAATTGACAAAAGAAAATGAGAGGCGTGACTGATATACCTTTTCTAACCTAACCTCATCAGATTGCACCCAAAGTTACTTTTGTCAATTTTCAAAATTTAGAAAGTGTTACTTTTGTCATTTTATACCACTTTCCCATCAATATTTTACCATTAACCAAATATAGACTTACAAAAATTTAATCAATTTACCCGGTAATATTTCGTCCAACCAAACAACTTTTTTTCAACTTTATCAGTAAACTTACTTCTCACAATTTTCCTAGTAATTATATTTACTTGGTAAAAAAGAATTTCTCATCTAGCAAACACCCCCTTATTTCCTTTTGAATTTCGTATCATTTTTCATTTTGTTTATTTCCTTTTGTTTCATTAATTTCCTTTTTGTTTGCGGTATCGTTATTTCCCTTTGTTAGTTTATTTCCTTTTGTTTGGGAATTTTATCAGGTTGTAATTTATTATAAGGCTAAATTAATCTCATGTTGAAGAAAATGACTTCTTTTATGTTAGTGACACAAAATCAAAGTGGGTCCCATATTATTATTATTTTCTTTTTTAGTGGGATCCTCATCAAATTTATATCACAACATGATATATACTCTCTCATATAACATGAGATTAGTTTAACCCTTTATTACATGAAGCAATAGATTATTAGAAAAGGGCATGAAATGTTTTTGCCACAATACTCGTCTCAATCCCCTCTTCCGTCTTCTCATTCTCTTTAAAATTTTTCTTCTCCCTCTAAATTCCTCTTATATATATATATATAGGGTTTGTTTTTTCTAAAGTTACTTTAGAAAAAGTTATCTAATGTTCGCCAAAACGACGTCGTTTTGGGGCAGAAATCATGGTGTTTTTGTAATTTTAATTTATTTCAGGGTTATAATAGTCTTTATTATTTTAATCTTTTTATTTTTCAACTTCAAAACGACGTCGTTTCAATGAACTTTAGACAAAGTTATCTAAAGTAACTTTAGATACTTTTTCCCCATATATATATATATATATATATATATATAGGGTTTAGTGAGTGTATAGTGACTGGATGTAAAAATCGGTCCAGTGCACTATGTTCTCCCGCGAGAACACAGTTATAGCAAAATTATAACTATGTTCTCCCGGGAGAACACCATTGTAATATTTTTGAACTATGTTCTCGCGGGAGAACGTAGTTAAAATTCACTCACTAGACAGTCCAGTGACTGAATTTTTAGTTTTTGATATATATATATATATATATATATATATATATATATATATATATGATAGGATCCTTTCACACCAGTGTCAAATTTGAAATTTGACACCTCATCTGAGAGCCATTAGATCAAAAAAGATTAACGGCTCTGATTTGTAAGCATGTGGCACCATTGATCTTTTTTAATCTAATGGCTCTCAGATGAGGTGTCAAATTTCAAATTTGACACCGGTGTCAAAGGATCTTGCCACTATATATATATATATATCCGATAACCTCTGCTTCACTTCATATTTCTCCAAAAAACCAAACCTATTAAAAGTCAATACAAAAAACCGAAAATACCAATGATGAGACTCCTGACAATGCTAACCAACTAACACAAGAAATTAAAGAGACTTTTCAACATTCCTCTGTTAAAGTGATATTTGTTTAAAGTGTATAGACACGTAATAATCTTGTTAGCTTCACAAATGACTCCTTCATGAGAGCTTTAATGTATATATAAGCAATCTAATCTTCAATCCTGTAGTAGATTAGATCAATAGCTCCATTATTACAACGATCTTTTAAAAAATAAAACTTCACGCCAATGAGCTTGCTTCTCCCATGTAAGATAGGATTCTTAGATATATCTATCAATGGGCCAAGCGATAAATCACAATAAGTAAATCGATACCACATCTCAACCCAAAATTTTAAAGCAAATTGTATAAGTTTTTTTTGGATTTATATGATACTAACTTGAAATACTTCTAATCCTGCGAAACTTCATTGTTACTATCACTTGATTATTTCCAACAGTTCAAATGTGCCCAGGAAATAATTAATTAAATGCCACAAACATAATGCAATTTGTTAGACAAAAAACAGATTACAGAATCTCAATCTCATCATCAACTGGTTCAAGAGACTTAGGTTTCTCCATTAAACTTTGAGCTCCACTCCACTTTAGGAATGATGAGCCATGAAAATAAACATGAGAAGAAATGAGGACAAAAAGAGAGAGTGGCCATTGTATGATATTATAAGGAAATGAATAGTTGTTATGTTAAGAAAAAGACAAATTATATAATATTTCAATAAATTTTAGTTATCTTTTTCGTAACATAATAATTATTCATTTGTCCTGTAATATAATACATGCATTTCCCAATATTATATATGTACTATACCTTTCCACCCCTGCTCGCGCCAATAAGGGCAACCTTTGTATAAGATATGCACCACTATAATTGAAAACTACTATCTAGAGCACTATATATATCATATGATTAGCGAGTGATGGTAAGGATGAAGATGAAGCCAAGAGATGGCTAGATGGGCAGGAGAGAGGTGCACTGTCCGGAGAGGTGCACATTAATTTTTTTTTTCTCTTTTTACTCCTGTTATTTTTTTATTTTTCAATTTTACCCTCCATTTCATACTAAGGGACCACCTAAAAAATGGTGGTCCGCCTCACGATATCCAGTGGGTGGGCGAGATTGTCGAGCTGTGTTTATAGGGAATGGCACTATCCATCCAGCGTACTCTCTCTCTCTCTCTCATTTTTAAATGCATTTCATTCTTCTAAAATAAATGTATTATTTTTTTTGGTGAAAGAAAATAAATGTATTTTTGCTCCTTTCTCCACGTGTATTTTATTATGCTCTTTTGTAGCTAGATGTATCTAGCCTACTTTTGCATCAACATACATTTAACTCTCCAGATTCTATAAATATTTATATCTTCTTACTAAAATAAATATACCATGGAGTTGTTATGATTCTATTAAAATAAGGAATGACTTCTCGTGTTATACGATACTATGTAAGAGTAAATGTTAGCTATCCGGACACGAATCAATAGTCATAAAATACATTAAAATAAAAAAGTTTAAAAACTTATCACCTTTGATTTGTATCTGGATAATTAATTTTTTTTATATCTTTATATTATATGAGAGGATGTATTTTATTAAAATATTACATCTAAAGTAACATGTTAATTTATTTTTATCTTGTTATAAATAATTGATAGTTTATTAATTAACCACAATTTATGATTCAAAACTCAATATTAGTATAATCTGGTAAATGAAATTATAATTAAATATAAATGGATTGAATGAGAGTGAATTTTTGATATAATGGGAGTAGATACTCTTTTATCAAAAATAGTAAAAAATTAATATAAAAAAATTTAATATAGAAAAATAATCATAAAAATAAAAGTGATATAAATATATATATTTTCCCATATTTGATAAATGATATATTAAATGATTGGGAAAAGGTGTGTCATTTTAAATAACACACTTTATATCCTTTCACTATTATAAAGAGATGAGACCCACATCTTTAAAAAAATTTCATCCATTTTTTTTCCATGATTTATCTCTTTCTCTCATTTAAAATGACACGACTTTATATTCATCAAAATAATACACATTTTCCCCTTAAATGATCGGTAACCCAATTTTTTTTTTTTTCATTGAATGGATGGTTGAAAACACGTAATACATGCATATGCAATTAAAGCAGCCACCTATTGGTAGAAATTATTTGTCCAAATCACCACTAAACCTGGCCCACCACAGCTTTCGCAAACAAAGTAGCCATACAAAACAAGATCTCGAAAGTCACTGTTAACTTCCTGTCCTCCTGCATATCCATTATTCCTGCATGTTGTTCATATTTTAAATTTAAATAAAAATTAAAGAAATAAAATTTGACCCGTTTGTGGTAGAAGACAAAGTCCCTTTATAATAGAATATCCAACATTTTAGAATCCAGAAGTCAGGTTCTTTTTTTTTCTTTTAATTTATTTTATTTGTTTATTTATTAGGTTTGGAACGCTGCTTTATAAGTGTCTTTCCTCCATTGCTGCCACCTTCGTAGTCTGAAAACTGAAGACTTTTCGATCTCAAAAATGCAGAGCGTGGTTTTCACTCTCTCCCCTTCTTTTTCTCTTTCTCTCAACAAACCTCGCACGCGCTTTCACTCGATTAATCTCTCTTCTTCCAATTCCAAACCCAACGTCAATGTCTCTTCTTCTTCCTTCCCGCGCCAACCTTTCTCTCTTGCTTCTTCTTCTTCTTCCTCTTTCAAACTCACGCTCTCTCAGGCCAAAGCAACCTCCGTGCCGGAGAGCAGAGATGATTCCTCCGGTAGTAACAGTTTATTCAATACTCTGGAACTTGGGGCCTTGTTTGGCTTGTGGTTAATCTTCAACATCTACTTCAACATCTACAACAAACAGGTCATTAATCTAACCATTCCTTTTTTAAACCTCATTTTTCTTCTTTCTTTTAACCTTATGATATGATGTTCTTCTTTCTGATCACAGGTTTTGAAGGTGTACCATTTCCCACTAACTGTCACTGCAATTCAGTTTGCTGTGGGAACTTTCCTTATATTGTTTATGTGGGGATTTAATCTCTATAAGAGACCAAAAGTCACTGGAGCTCAGGTATTTTCATCTTTGTTTAATTATTTAATGTTATGTTACTGTTTTATTCATTTGCTCTGTTTTTTTTATTGTATGATTTCTTGGTTTGTAGCTTGCAGCAATATTGCCACTGGCTTTGGTGCATACTCTGGGGAACCTTTTCACTAATATGAGTCTTGGAATGGTCTCTGTGTCTTTCACTCATACAATAAAAGCAATGGAGCCTTTCTTTTCAGTGATCCTCTCTGCTATGTTCCTTGGAGAGGTAAGAAGTAACAACACCATATATTGCTGCTACCACACCATTGTTATTAAAACCGGAACCGGACCCTTAATCCCTCAATTAGAATTCAACCTGTCAAGAACCGATAAACTGATCAAAAACTGGATTCAACCGGTACTACCCCGGTACTGATTTTTTAGTTGAACCGGTTTTTGAAAATTGCAGCAAAATATTTCCCTGTAATTACACTCTTGGAATTTGAATTTGGCACTTAGAGGGAAATCATTCCTGATGTCGTTGGAAATTGTTTTCACATGTGTGGGTCATCTAGATTCGTGCTATCTCTGTTTTATTTTAACAACTGATGGGATCTATCACTTATGAGAGATGTTATCTGATGTGAAATGAGAAAGAAACCCTCAAGGAAATGAGAGTGACATGCTAATCAATAAGCCAAATTATTTTGGCTGTCATATTGTTTTTATTTATATATTTATTATATATTTTTACATAAATTCAATTTAAACTTGGTTAAATCAATAATTCATTAATAGGTATACGGAGTGAGTCAATGAACCGTTAGGGTTTAATGACATTGAACTAGATATTATTTGTCTTTGGTCTAAGTTGTCGCTGTTGTTTCTTTTTAGATAATTTTGATGATCAGTTTAACACTGGTTCATGGTTATATTTCTCACTAAGCTCTCTCTGGCTAGTTATGAATGGCATGCATTTGCTTAGTTGCTTCAACATTTAATACGTTGTTCCAATTTTTATCAGTTGTTTTAACTTTATTGTAGATTCCTACTGCATGGGTGGTTGCTACCCTTTTGCCTATTGTTGGTGGGGTGGCACTGGCGTCTGTTACGGAGGTCTCTTTCAATTGGTAAGATCTTCTGCATCTCTTATTCCTTGCACGGGAAGAGAATAGAATGATTTGAAAAGAAAATATCTGGTCATTTGAATTCTAATGTATCTAGAATACTCAATAGGGCTGGATTTTGGAGTGCAATGGCTTCCAATTTGACAAACCAATATCGTAATGTTCTTAGCAAGAAGGTCATGGTTAAGGAAGAGGTATAAACACGTACCAAAGTTTTGTATTCATTTTATTATTGATAATAATTTTTTTGTGTACAGAGTAAGAGTAGCATTTTATGAGAATCATATCTTACATTTTCATCGTTTTAAACAAGCTGAAAATAACAAGCATGTTGTTGTTCTTCTCAGGAATCTATGGACAACATAACCCTGTTCTCAATAATAACAGTTATGTCCTTCTTGTTGTCAGCACCTGTAACTATCTTCATGGAGGGTGCCAAATTTACCCCTGCTTACCTGCAATCCGCTGTGGGTATCTTGATTGTTGAAATTGATAGAGGATTTCTGTTAGATTTCTCATAATCAAAGTACAACATAGTATTGAGGCTACTAACATGTCATCACATCATCTTTCTTGACAGGGATTAGATATTAGACAAGTTTACATAAGATCTCTTCTTGCTGCACTCTGTTTCCATGCATATCAGCAAGTGAGTTTTCCTCTTCTATGCATAATTGTTACTTACTGTTATCTCGTGAACATTTGATTTAAACATAAGCAATTGTTACTTACTGTAAACAACAAAAAAAGATATTATATTCGCCTAAGTGAAAGCCATTATATTTTTCTGCACGGTTTTTTATGATAGGTTTTGTATTCCTTAATAATATTCTGTGAATGGGGTGTGCAGGTTTCTTATATGATACTGCAGAGGGTATCACCTGTAACTCACTCTGTGGGAAATAATGTCAAGCGGGTGGTGGTCATTGTGAGCTCTGTCATCTTCTTCCAAACACCTGTCTCACCAATCAACGCATTAGGTAAAATTGCTTCGTTCTGACTCCAATTGGAATCATTTGAAGATCTTTGTTTTGAAGTTTTTTTTTTTTTTTTTTTATCACATCCTTACATATCTCTTGCTGAGGTTTATGCTCTTTTCCTCTGCAGGGACTGCTATAGCTCTTGCTGGGGTTTTCCTCTATTCAAGGGTGAGGCGAATGAAGCCAAAGACAGCTTAATTTTCAGTAGTAAAATTTTGCTAGGTGCACAACACTCACACTAGTTTCATTTCTGAATTTCTTTATAGGTCAGATAGGATTGAAGGTTACCTTTCATGATCCCCTTACTTTACCCTTTTTTAGTTGATATATGCCTGAGTGGGGCCTAATGGTTCTGCTCTATGAAAAAATTATCATCTTTTAATCTTTGATTAAATATCACATCCAGTTTTTTATTTTTTAAATGTAGAATATCAATTTGTTTATAAGCAAATATATGTTATAATTTTTTTTGTTTACAAATTGCACTACTTAGTGTAATTTGCAAAAAAAATTTGTACACAGATCATGTCCTTATGTTATTAGCCCTTTTGATTTAGTAAATGCCGAGCTAATTTTACTATTTGGAATAGCTTCCAAGTTGAGAATTTATCAGTAATATATCGCTTTCCCAATATTCTTTTCTCAACCCTGTGCATGAATTATTCTTGATTTTGCATCCTAGTTCTAATTATCTTTATTTTATTTTATTTTTCTGTTTAATCGGATGCAGCTGCATCACATGGCATGTGTTTTCTGGTATAGTAGTACAATTTGCATATAACTAACTAACACACCAAAGATATGTAAAAAAAACTTGCTACTAACAATGAAATTATCAAAGACTAGCGAGAGCATAAAAAAATGGAATTGCCAATATTTAAAGTTAGGATGTTTGTAAAGTCGAGTTTCCCTCGCATGGTTGTTGCCTTTTAACTGAACAAAAATTACACGAGTCTTAAGTTGGGGTAGCATGCGCGTTTTACACAAATGAATAGAATAAACATAAATGTAATGGCTGAGTAATGTTCTGTAAATAGACTTCAGAATTTCTATTTATTTATTACACACAGAATTGTACCTAATTTATTTGTGATATAAATTTAAAATTATAATTTCCAAACACATCTTTAGAAATTTGTCCCATTAAATCAAATGTCCCTAACTTTTGTGTGGTTGCTGCACCTTTTTTTCTGGTGCACAGACACAAAAAAAATTGGCACCACCATTTTTTTTTAAAAAATAAAATTAGGATCTGCATGTGTATTCTAGCTTTCTATGTGTTGTTACAAAAATTTTCTGCTAAACAATAGCAGAAGTATAAAAGCCTTAAATCAAAATACAATTATAACGTTTCTGATAATATAAGGCAAATCTAGTTTTATAGATTTGAATCTTAAGGTGAAGTAGTGAATTTTAATTTTAATAATTTATGCGAATATTGGATTTCTACAGTTTTACCCCCGTAGCCTACTGATATTGAGTTGCAACAAGATGTAGGGTACTTAAAGGCATTGTGGGATGCAAATCTCCCAAACTTCCACAAATAATTGGAATAGAAATATTTAGTTTTCGGAGTTATCTAATGGATGATCAATTATTCAACTAAACCAGTTCGAACATTGACGAACTTATTATAGGGATGGCTCTTTCTATATGGAAAACTGGATCAACCAGACCAATTTTGCTCTTACATTTCTTGTTTCTTAAGTAAAATAATGGACAAATTGCTGCTATTGGAGTGGTTCAGTGCAGTTACATGAAACTACATATATATAAGAAATTAGATTTTTTTAAAGGCGATTTTGGGTGACTTTATCTCCATTTAACCATTAATATTACTAAGAACAACCATTTACCATTATTTTTGTTGCAACCCTTAACGAAAATTAGATAAAATTGATTCTAGTCAATTACTTAACAAGAATATTCAGGTATGACTATTTTGTTTTGAGGAGAAAAGAGGAGGGGACAAGGGAGGAGGGAGTCAATTGTTAATCAACCTAGTCAACCTTAATTAAAAATGTAACCTGAATTTTATGAAGTAAATTTTATACACAAATTTCATTAACTAACTTTATTTCAATTAACGGATTTATCCCCCCTCCACCAAGTTTACAAGATTAACAAACAGAATGCTCGTTGCGTATTTAGATTAACTTTCTTTTTTCGAAATAACTTCCAGTCAAAATCTTATTGACACAACTTAATAAAAAAATAAAAATGGAGGAAGGTAATTTTATACACAAATTTCATTAATTAACTTTATTTCAAGTAACGGATTTATCCTCCTCCACACACAGTTTACAAGATTAACAAACAGAATGCTCGTTGCGTATTTAGATTAACTTTCTTTTTTCGAAATAACTTCTAGTCAAAATCTTATTGACACAAACTTAATAAAAAAAAATAAAAAATGGAAGAAGGTAATAGTAGAAAGCACAAATTGAACAGTAGTTTACCAAGCCAACAGAGGAGTGAAAGTGCTCCCCTATTTACCAGCCATTAAATTAGGTTTAATTAACCTTTCCTCCTATGTGTAGGTTACAACTGACAGAAGTAAATAATATGTTACATTAGTAATAATAAGTACTCTCGAACATGTTCAAACATTTTTTTATCATAAATATTAAAAGCTTGCATTTTTTTGGGCTTCTTTGTATCAAGTCAACAGTTTGAAACTTTGCCCCAGGACAAGTGAGACCAATTGCATACCCTACAAAAGGAAACAGAAATACAAAACTTAAATGTACTAATAGCCAAAAATCAATATATTTCGTGGGGTCTTTTGTCCTTCATGGACTCCACTGTTGCATAAAATCTACCCCAAGAATAAGGTTTGATCATAACAATGGTTAACCATGCAAATAACATAACAGCAATATTACACTTGAAACTGTAACTATTAATCTTAATGACAGTTAGCAACGTAGCAATCAAGAGAAAATCTTAATGGGATGTAAGATGTGAACCAATCCTCGCCATTGGATACTTCATATCAATTACACTATAACTAATGCATTTTCATTCTCTCCTATTAAGGGACACAATTGGAGATGGCTTGAAACAAAGATGTTTCCTTCAGTTTCTGTTACTCCTAGTCTCATGGATCATGAGACAAACCTCAGAGAAAACTGTTTCTCACAGCCAATGCATTTGCAAGAAAACTACTTGAAATCCAACATGAAAGATGAACTTCCTTTTGGGGCTCCTCCTTCATCACAGGGTTTCTTGCAAGATTTTCACCATATTGATCAGTTTCATTTGAATGGCTCCTCATCCAATCAAGTTTTTGGGGTTCAAACTCCAAATTTTGATGCTTTTGGTAATATAACCTCTGCAGGTGTACAACCAGTAGATTTGGAAGCTTATGAGTGCAAGCCTTTTTCTGAGAATGGTAGTGGGCATGCTCATGTTATGGATAATTTCCAATACCAAGGTTATGGTTTGAACCTCCCTAGGAGGAATCAACTTGATATGATGGTTGCAAACCAAAGCTATTTGCCCATTAATCCTCCAGAAACCAAGTCTTTGAGTTTTATTGTACCAGATGAAGTCTCATGCATATCCACAGCAAATTATTACAAGAGGGTTGGCTTGAACAAAAGTAATAAGGAATTTCCAACCACTAGAAGAACATTCAAAGTTCGGAAGAAGTCCAACATAGTGAAGGGGCAATGGACTGTGGAGGAAGATAGGTTCATAATTTTATGTTATATATAGTTTCCATTAATTTATTTTTTGTTTTGTTTTGTTTTTCATGGATGTTTAATGTTTTTACATCATACTTTTTTGCTCACAGTTTTGCCTAACTCAGTTAAAAAAAACACATCTATGTGCTTTGATTGCTTTGACAAACAGGTTGCTGATTCAAATGGTTGAACAATATGGAGTGAGGAAGTGGTCTCATATTGCTCAAGCTTTGCCTGGAAGAATAGGGAAACAGTGCAGAGAACGATGGCATAACCATTTAAGGCCTGACATTAAGGTTCCAAAATTTATTTATCATATATGATATAAGTTAATATAGATACACTTCTCATAAATGTGTGATTCAATAGTTGAAATTTGTTATCTGTCATAACATAATACAATGCTTTCACCTGATATGGTACTTTTATATATACTCTTAATGATTAATCTATTCAACATTTGTGCCTTTTCACAGAAGGATATATGGACTGAAGAAGAGGACAAGATACTGATCCAAGCACATGCAGAGATAGGAAATAAGTGGGCAGAGATAGCAAAAAGATTGCCAGGAAGAACTGAAAACTCAATCAAAAACCATTGGAATGCAACCAAGAGAAGGCAATATTCCAAAAGAAAATGTCGCTCAAAGTACCCTAGAGGCTCTCTTCTGCAGGAATATATCAAGAGCTTGAACTTGGACCAAAACCCACCAATAGACTATAGAAAAAGATCTACTTCTAATGCTTATGCTAATGTTAATGCTAATGCCAAGGTAAACAACACTAGCACAAGCAAGGTAGCACCAACTGCAGCTCAGTCCCATACTGCTGATCAATTTTGTCCCAGTGATCGCTTGGTGCCAAATTATGACTTCAACAATGATGTCCCAGATTTTTGTTTGGATGATAATTTGTTTGAAGAGGGATGTAGTATTGATTCTCTGCTAGATGATATGCACAGTGCTCCTATTATGAATGAAAAGGATTTTGATGGAAAAATGCAATGTGCTAATACTATGGAGAGAAAACAATCTGATCATGGAGGCATGGAATGTACTCCTGTTGTTACTCTTGATGAGCATTACTTTGAGACAGAAATGCATCATGAGCTGATGGCACCTATGGTGGGAATTGAAGTTAAGAAGGAGTTGGATTTGGTGGAGATGATGTCTCAGGTTCATGATAATATTGATGTGTAAAACCTTGGGAGACATTAAAATATTTAGTTATTTATTTCAAGTGCCTATTCTTGGAGTACTTTTACAAAGATGATACGGAGATGGAAGTTGGACTAAGTTATCATTCTGTTACTATTATGCTTGCAAGCACAATGAAGGAAGAGAAATGGAGAGATTTACTACAATCCAGAAAAAGGAAGGACAAAGATATGAAAGAAGAAGAAAAAAATAGTATTAACAATAAATTGAAATACATGATATTAGTAATATTATATTTTATGATAAATAAAGATAGTAATAAATCTTAGTCCTTGTTTGTTTTGAGTTAAGATAATACATTTCAAGTTCTCAATTAGCATAAACAACATTAAATAAAGATGTCATTTTTGTCAGTTTTTTATATCCCATAGATTATATACACACATAGTCTTAGAAAATGCAACAATGTGACATAATTGCACTTTTGGATTTTTAACTGTTTGGGAAGACATGGTACATGTATGTTTCTTATCAACCAACCAACACAAGCACTCAAATTTGACACAGATAAATTTAATATGAACACCAATACCTCTAATATGAATATGAAAAATTTAAAAATAGGTAAAAACCTTTCATACTATTATGATATGCTTTTTTTTTTTTTTTGAGTTGACACGATGTTAATCTCAAAGTGCATCACGTATACCGAAGCACTAACCAATTGGCTAAACAGACAGAATACAAGAATTACGGGATTGCAAGAGAATACTATTTCTCTTTTCTTAATTTTTGTTAATAAAAAACAACCTCCTAACAATAGGTTATCCAAGCTTTACATAGGCAAAATAAAAATAACAAAAAAATAAAGAACTATAATAATGCCCAATCAAAAGAGATAACGCACAATCAACGCACACTCACATGTTACCTAAAAATAATAAAAAGAAAAATAATTAATAATTATTGAAAAGCACTAAACTACGGAATAAATTATAGAAAAGCCCACACAACAGAATCAATCTTAAAATGTATTGCTTATTATGTGGGTTGATATGATACGAATAACTTATATATTGATTGTTGTACACGAATAATTTGAATATTAAAATAACTTATGAGAAGATTTATATAGGTCAATTTCGCATTCGCGATTGACACATAACATATGACACAAAATTTATCATGTAAGTTTTTGCCAATACAAATAAATTATTAATTACCACTCTGAAATGAGATTGTTTGTTTTCATTCTTCGTAACTTCTTGCAAGTTTGGGGAAGCAGTAAAATGGTGAAATTGTAGTTGGGGGAAGCAGTAAATGGTGAAATTGTAAAGTAATTTACTAAGTCAAATGTCATGTCAGTTACTAATGTAAATTATAAGATAAAATGTCATGTCAGTTACTAATGAAATTATAAGAATGTTGGTCTTCGAGAGTAAATGACTTGTGTAACTGCGTGAAACATGTTTAAAGGACGCAATTAAGATTCCTTTAATTAATATTTATTAAGAAATTTATTGTATTTGTTATTAAACTAACTTTATTGCAACATTAGAAAAGCACTAAACTACGGAATAAATTATAGAAAAGCCCACACAACAGAATCAATCTTAAAATGTATTGCTTATTATGTGGGTTGATATGATACGAATAACTTATATATTGATTGTTGTACACGAATAATTTGCATATTAAAATAACTTATGAGAAGATTTATATAGGTCAATTTCGCATTCGCGATTGACACATAACATATGACACAAAATTTATCATGTAAGTTTTTGCCAATACAAATAAATTATTAATTACCACTCTGAAATGAGATTGTTTGTTTTCATTCTTCGTAACTTCTTGCAAGTTTGGGGAAGCAGTAAAATGGTGAAATTGTAGTTGGGGGAAGCAGTAAATGGTGAAATTGTAAAGTAATTTACTAAGTCAAATGTCATGTCAGTTACTAATGTAAATTATAAGATAAAATGTCATGTCAGTTACTAATGAAATTATAAGAATGTTGGTCTTCGAGAGTAAATGACTTGTGTAACCGCGTGAAACATGTTTAAAGGACGCAATTAAGATTCCTTTAATTAATATTTATTAAGAAATTTATTGTATTTGTTATTAAACTAACTTTATTGCAACATTAGAAAAGCACTAAACTACGGAATAAATTATAGAAAAGCCCACACAACAGAATCAATCTTAAAATGTATTGCTTATTATGTGGGTTGACATGATACGAATAACTTATATATTGATTGTTGTACACGAATAATTTGAATATTAAAATAACTTATGAGAAGATTTATATAGGTCAATTTCGCATTCGCGATTGACACATAACATATGACACAAAATTTATCATGTAAGTTTTTGCCAATACAAATAAATTATTAATTACCACTCTGAAATGAGATTGTTTGTTTTCATTCTTCGTAACTTCTTGCAAGTTTGGGGAAGCAGTAAAATGGTGAAATTGTAGTTGGGGGAAGCAGTAAATGGTGAAATTGTAAAGTAATTTACTAAGTCAAATTTCATGTCAGTTACTAATGTAAATTATAAGATAAAATGTCATGTCAGTTACTAATGAAATTATAAGAATGTTGGTCTTCGAGAGTAAATGACTTGTGTAACCGCGCGAAACATGTTTAAAGGACGCAATTAAGATTCCTTTAATTAATATTTATTAAGAAATTTATTGTATTTGTTATTAAACTAACTTTATTGCAACATTAGAAAAGCACTAAACTACGGAATAAATTATAGAAAAGCCCACACAACAGAATCAATCTTAAAATGTATTGCTTATTATGTGAGTTGATATGATACGAATAACTTATATATTGATTGTTGTACACGAATAATT
The DNA here is from genome assembly GCA_032173675.1 of Gastrolobium villosum. Taxonomy (NCBI): domain Eukaryota; kingdom Viridiplantae; phylum Streptophyta; class Magnoliopsida; order Fabales; family Fabaceae; genus Gastrolobium; species Gastrolobium villosum. The sequence continues at coordinate 67,439 of JAVKPL010005474.1, read as the reverse complement.
TGAATATTAAAATAACTTATGAGAAGATTTATATAGGTCAATTTCGCATTCGCGATTGACACATAACATATGACACAAAATTTATCATGTAAGTTTTTGCCAATACAAATAAATTATTAATTACCACTCTGAAATGAGATTGTTTGTTTTCATTCTTCGTAACTTCTTGCAAGTTGGGGGAAGCAGTAAAATGGTGAAATTGTAGTTGGGGGAAGCAGTAAAATGGTGAAATTGTAAAGTAATTTACTAAGTCAAATGTCATGTCAGTTACTAATGTAAATTATAAGATAAAATGTCATGTCAGTTACTAATGAAATTATAAGAATGTTGATCTTCGAGAGTAAATGACTTGTGTAACCGCGTGAAACATGTTTAAAGGACGCAATTAAGATTCCTTTAATTAATATTTATTAAGAAACTTATTGTATTTGTTATTAAACTAACTTTATTGCAACATTAATGAAAGTAAATATGTATTGTACGCTAAACTAAACAACTAAACGTAAAAACTAAAAACTTAGCAGGACAGAACCTAATGAATATATTCATTTTCAATGACTTGTGTAACCGCTCAAGGACACAATTAAGTTTCCCTTAATTAGTTTAGGATAATAAAACAATGAAATGTTGACAAATTATTAATTTTTATTCAACAAATATTATATATATATATATATTTTATAAACAACAAATATTATATTTATTAGTATATTAATAATATATTGATGCTTAATTAAGGTACACGCAAATCTCTACTGAACACAATGAAATATGTATGCTGTGGAACAATGACAGTCAATTGCCATATTGAGGAGAAAGGTAAATAGTGAGTACCATAAAAAATATTAGGCCGCTTACCAAAAAAAAATATTGGGCTGTTTATGTTTTGATTTTTTTTTTCTTAAAATAATTTTGTAGAATAATTTATAATAATTGTTTTTCAGAATAAAAGAAGAAGAAAATTCGTTTATTAAAAATGTTTTTAAAATAGTTTTAAAACTTAAAAAATTGAAAAACTTTCTTGGTAATTTTGTTTTGAAAACATATTTACAAAGTTAGAAAATAGAAAACTTGTTTGATTACTATTTTTTTTGTCAACTTCATTTTATAATTTTTTAGCCATGTGTAAAAATTTAAATACATTTTAATAAAAAAGATTAACACCATGACAAATCACATTATCATCATTTTGTTGTCACTATAAAGTTCTCATAAACTATAGTACTACCATCAAGGATATAATTAATTGAGTTATAAATATAACTTAAAATCAATTTGCCTGGGAGCTGACGGTCTATATATTATTTGTCACTATTTACTCTTTCAAGCTCATGTTCGACTCATACCTTAATGGAAGTAAAAGCCGAAATCAAGCAATGAGCCTAACCATTACCATATTCCTCTTGCTTAAATAGTCACACCAAGAAAAGATTTAAAAAATGTCCACTGATCGCAGACTGTATCAGAGGCTAAGTTACCCAAGAATGCATCAGGGTTGTTAATTTGCTAGGGAGATTTTTAGTGAGTCACATTACAATTAATGAGAGAAGAGATGTTGGTAGATAACATAATAAAGGGTTGGAAAAGTTATTTTTAGTCCACATCCTTCAATTCTAATATTATAAGATTCAATCATAATTACAAAGTTGCTGTAACACCCCGTTCTAGAACCGGTTTGTTAACATTGACTTATGATATTAAGCGCAGTTACAATCACATTGGTGCAATTAAAATCCGGTTAAATTTTTCTTTTAAAGCAAGCCGAATTAAAATTACCCAATTGCGTGACCATAACCATAGTGCATTGCGGAATAACATACTTAAAGCTTAATACCATACTTTCATTTCATTTATTACGGTCTCCATTTGCCCATAATATTATAGGATTTTTCATTACTTACGCGTGGGTTCAAACCGCGCTCAAATCGGAGCACCGTAGCCCAAGTTATGAGGTTTTTACGAAATGGAATGCTGAATTTCCCAGGACCCCTACGCTTCAAGCGTGGATCCCACGCTTCGAGCGTGGACAGTCAGAAGGTGGGCGCTCCAAGCGTGGATCCCACGCTCCAAGCGTGGACATTCGGGAGCAAGCACCCAAAACAGGGCAGTTTGACCTACCTGTGGTGTTTTAACCATAACTTGAGTTATACTTATCCAAATTACACAATCTTGGTCTCTATGGAAAGCTAAGAAACATATCTACAACTTCCATCAAGACACAAGGATCCAAATCTATCGTATAGGATACGAAAATTGGACAACAAGACAGGGTATCTTTGTTTTGGATTGGTTTTCCAACCTAAAGGTCTTCTTTCACCTAATTTACATCATATAATCCTTTCAATACATGAATTCTAGTCTCTCTAGATACTCATATACAAGAGAAGCATACATATCATTTCATCATATATGCAAATACCCAATAATTACAACATAGCATGTTTACAAGTTTCAATTACAAATCATGGGACTTAGCTACAAAACACTATGATCACTCCTTGGCTCTCATCAACAAAAGAGATACCAAAAGCATGAGCATAGGCTAAGTCCTCCCAAATAAATATAGCATGCATATGACAATTGATTCTCATTTAGCAATCCTATACATGTGAACTACAAAATAACATGCTTAATCAAATGACACAACATCTTCATATGCCCAATCACTTCAAATATGGCCACTTGCCATCAGAGGCTCCTGCAGCATCCTTTCCTGAAAGGGGGTCCCCAACCACACGGGGTGAGATATACGAATATATCCAGTAAACCAGGGGTCCTTGGAGCATCTCTCCACCCCATAGTTCAATAACAGTGTAATAGCAATGACAATAATAATGCAGCAAATACATATTCATGCAAGTGTACACAACATCTCCAGGAGAAATCCCTCGAGCTCTCGAGCTGTCCTAAGGATACTCAGATGCAAATAGTCCTACTGGCCAGCTAAACTACCAAGTATGATTTACGCATCGTCATGCAACATACCAACATAGGGAAACACCATCCTATGTCACACCAAAGCATGCAAATACGTATAACAAAGCATTACAATATTTCATTGCATTTATATACAACAACACACCATTACCCGTTCAGGGCTTGGTGGAACAATAAAGGGAATTACACCCAAGGTCCGAAGGCTTACCTCAATGCTTCCAACTTAACCTTTGTTCTTCACCAATCTTCACCACACAACATTAACATCAAGGAGCTAACCGAGCTCCATAGCTTGCTCCAATGGTTGGTTACTCACGGTTGGTCCAAATGCCTCAATCCTAAGCATCACATGGACAATATCAACAATCAACCAAACCAAACCATTGATTACAAAAACAAGCCGAACAATAGTCAAATGCATAATTTTGTGATTTTCCAAACAAAATCATACGACTATCTAAACTTATTTTCACCGATTAAATGTCATTCCTAGCATTTTTCTCAACATACTCTAGGCCTCAATCTTCCTAGAAGATAGCCCATTTACTCAACTTTTCATAAACCCTAAACACTATTCATCATCTCCCCCAATCATGCATTTCTCATGAAAATAGAGTTCAAGGAGTAGAATCTTACCACCAATGGTTGCACAACCAAGGATTGGTTACTCCTCAAGCTTCCATGGAGGTAGAAACCAACAAATCTCACAATTCCTCCAATGGGTCGAAACTTTGGAAGGAAATATCTCAAACCACAACGCTCCCCACCAAGACCCAAGCTAGGATTATGAATGAGGGGAAGATTTGGAGTGGTTTAGGCTTTGGAATCACTCAAAACCACCATGGTTTGCCTCACCTAGGGTTCCTCTCCTTTTTCCCCTTCCTCTTCTCCTTCTTTCTCCCTTCCTTCTTCTCTTTTTTTTTTCCTTTTTCTCCTGCGCACGGGAATGGGGATGGGTTTGGGTCCTTTAAGTGACTTTGGTCACTTACATAGGTTAAGTGACTTAAGCCGTGTATTAACTCATCTATCTATTCAACTCCATTAATTACCAAACTTTACCCAACAGTCTGGAATATTTTTCTAGGAATATTTCTACTTTCGTTTTTATATTTCGGGCACTTTTGTCTACACCCATTTATACCCCTTAATTCTCTCAGAGTACACTTTTTACCTCAAAAGTGACCCTAATTAATTTTATAAGGGAATTTACTTATTTTTACTCACTAATACATGCTTAATTATCTAATCACATGTATTTTGCTAATTAATTATTTTGGGCTATTATAGTCACCCCACCTTTTAGCGATTTTGTCCGCAAAATCAAGAACATACCTGTCCTTAAACTCAGGATACTGACGGAGAAGCTCGTCTTCCCGCTCCCAAGTCGACTCTTCAGGTGTCCTTCCTTCCCATTGGACTTTCACCATAGGAATAGATTTGTTCCTCAGCCTCTTCTCATCCCGCTCGAGTACTTTCAGTGGTCCAATTGGAGTCTTCAAATTTTCCCGAATCTCAACGTCATCAGGTTGAACCACATGAGAAGGATCAGCTACATATTTTCTTAGCTGAGAAACATGGAATACATCATGTATATTGGATAGTTGAGGAGGTAAGGCAAGCTGGTAGGCAACCGGTCCTACCCTACGTAGAATCTGATAGGGTCCAATAAATCTAGGACTCAGCTTCCTCACTCCCAGGGCTCGTCCCACACCTGTAACTGGTGATAACTTTAGAAACACGTGATCTCCCTCTTCAAACTCTAGAGGCCGATGCTTGAGATCATAATAACTCTTTTGGCGATCTTGGGCCTTTTTCAGACGATCCCTAATCATTTTAATCTGTTCAGTGGTCTCCTGAACAAAATCTAATCCAAACCGCTCAATGTCTCCAACCTCTGCCCAGCAAGTAGGTGTCCTACACCTGCGACCATACAAGGCCTCGTAGGGAGCCATACCCAGACTAGCATGAAAACTATTATTATATGAAAACTCAACCAGTGGAAGGTATCGATCCCATGCCGTACCCTGCTCTAGAGTGCAAGCCCTCAACATATCCTCTAACGTCTGAATGGTCCTCTCAGTCTGACCATCCGTCTGTGGATGATAAGCAGTACTCAGTCTCAACCGAGTGCCAAGAGCCTCCTGCAATGCTCCCCAGAAGCGAGAAGTGAACTTCGGGTCCCGATCACTAACAATATTCTCAGGCACCCCATGAAGCCTCACAATCTCCTTCACATAGAGCCTGGCCAATTTCTCAGCAGAGAAATCTACCCGAACTGGTAAAAAGTGTGCGGATCTTGTCAATCTATCCACAATTACCCAAATAGAATCATAACTAGCCTGTGTTCGCGGCAACCCCACCACAAAATCCATGGAGATACTCTCCCATTTCCATTCAGGAACATCCAGTGGTTGCAACATACCAGAAGGTTTTTGATGCTCAATCTTGACCTTCTGACATACGAGACACCTGGAGACAAACTCTGCAATATCTTTCTTCATACCAGGTGATATGCCTTCATCATATAGATATTTCAGAGTAAAAAGAATAAGGATTTGACAGTAATTCAGTAATAAAAGTTATTATTTTTAATGAATTATTAACAATCCATGTTCAGACACACTTTCACTGATTTTTCTATATTTTTATAGGTTAAGAGGTGAAGAAATTCAAAATTTGAAAAACAAAGAAAGGAAGACCGCGCGAGAGATCGAACAAGGCGCCAGAGGATCGCACCACTATTGAATTCAGAATTTGAATTCAAAATCTGAATTCAAATCTGATTTAATTCAATATTTCCGTTATACGTTTTTGTAATAAAGTGTAATTTAATTCTTCCGTTATGTAATAAGTGTGATTTAATTCTAACGTTATCAGAGGGATATTTTCGTAATTTGCACGGAAACCCTAATTGGATTGGCTGCTATTTGAAGGGGTCCCCTCCACACATTCAGAGAATGCTACGCTCCATTCCTCACAATTCAGATTCCATTCAGAGGAGAATCCGGAGTTCTTCGAGTTCTTCGAAGTTCTTCGTGTTCTTCATGATCTTCTAGTTTTTTTTCTTCTTTTTCTTTTCAATTTATGTTTTCTTTTTCAAGATCAGTCATGGTTGGCTAGATCTATTTTTATTGTGGTAAGGGTCACAACCCTTGATGTGAACCCCTTGTAATTTGGATCAGGTTTATGTTTATTTATCTAATTGCATTTATTTTCCTTTGCTCTTCATCTATAATTCTTTTAGATCTGATCATTCTAATGGGATTGCGAGGGTTAGGGTTCGCAATAGGGATATTGGGATCCTAATTCCTGACAAGAAGGAAAGTAACTGTTCATGTATGCACTAGGGATAGGCTACATGAACCGCAAACGTGAAAGATTCATCGAGTTATACGTTTAACCTAAAAAGGAATTACTAAGGGATTAGGGTTCTAATAGGGTTAATAAGGTTAAGATCACTAAGGGATTAGGGCTTAACCAATCAAATAAAAGATGGTGAATCGTTTGATCAATGGGTAAATCGAATGTAAACGTTGATTCAGATTACAAGGTGGGGATCAGAAAGGTGTTTGTCCTCTTACTGCAATATTTTCTCAATTATTTTTTACATCTTTTATAATTCAATCTTTCTTCATCTCTTTCTTCAGAAAACCCTAAAAATACGCAATTTACTTTTTAATTTACTTTTTGTTTTTAAACCAACAACTATTGCTACCCTCTTTTGATCCATTCAACTTAAGGGGACTGGTTATTATAGTACTTGGTCTACAATCCCTGTGGAGACGATACTTACTTATCACTTTTATTACTTGGAACGATCGGTATACTTGCCGAGTTCGCAACAAGTTTTTGGCGCCGTTGCCGGGGATTGTAAATTCCAATATTATAAATAACCATTGATCTTTGAGCTTGGATTTTTAATTTTTTTTTTTTTTTATTTTTTTTTTTTTTTTTCGTTCTCTATGATGTTCTATTAACATCATGGTTGAACAACTTGAAATTCCATTAGAATGGGAGGAAGCGTTGCTCAACATTGAAAGTGCAAAACTTTTTGGGGGTGAATATGCAGAGGATCCTTACGATCTAATAGATAAATATTTGAATTTCTGCAGTAGCGTAAGGTTAGATGGAGCCACTGAAGACTCCATTAAGGTCCATTTGTTTCCCTTCTTTCTAAAAGGTAGAGCTCAGACATGGTTGAAGTGTCAACCTCGACAAAGCATCACCACATGGGAGGACATAGAATTCAAATTTCTAAAAAAATATTTTCCACCGTCCAAAGCCAAAAAAATTAAAAAAGAGATAGCCTCCTTCGCACAAAAGGAAGGAGAACATTTGTGTCATGCTTGGTGTAGACTTCATGAATTATGCAGAAGATGTCCAGTTGAAGATTGCGAATTTGTTCGCATTTTCTACAAGGGTATATGCCCACTCTCGAGAATAAAATTAGATCTAGCAACTGGAATACCACTTCACACTATGGAACCTGAAGAAGTTATTGATCTGATCGAGACAGTGGCTTACGAAGAATACCAAGCACTCCAGGATCAGCCAATAGTTGAGCAAGAAGCTGAGGAGAAGTTATCCATTACAGCTCAAGATGTTGAGACAAATTCATACTTGAAAGATCAGGATGTGGCAATAGCTACTCAAGAATTCGAAACCGAGGAGGAATCTACTACGGTAGAAGAATCCAAAGTGGAAGAATATTTTGAAGTAAGAGAAGAGCAAAAAGATGGAACATATAAGGAAGAGACCCTCTCTCCAATGGCGATTACCCTCCCAAATTATCATGATGAAACACTTGAATTGGAGGAGTATAAAAATGAAGAAGATGCAGACTATGAGGAGCTAGAGATGAGATCTTCCAATAAGGAAGAATGCGAGGAAGCCAATCTTGTGAATTCAATTGAGGCATGCAGTGAAAGAAGCACTAACACCTCTAGCCCCATGGTAGAAATACATGTTGAGCAAGCCTTATGTGATGATGAGACGAATGCGAATCAAGTGCCAATGACCTTATTAGAGAAAATAGGAATAAGGCATACAAGGTCCGCAAAGATGACTATACAATTGCCCGACCGATTTGTTCAAATGTGGGTTAATATTGCTGAAAATGTACCGGTGAATGTGAGCAAATTTGGGTACAAAGAAAGTTTTGCAATCATTGATATGGATGTGGACCCTGCCTTTGCTCACCTTCTCAAAGAACCATTCTTGGCCACCACAGATTCAGTGGTATATGAGCTAAAAGATGAGGCAATTCACAAGGAGGATGGAGACCAGGTAAGTATTATGGATTTTAAATTTAATTCTTCATCACTTATAATTTTTCCCTCCGATGTACAAGCACAATTTGTTGAAGACAAGGGAGATGAAAGAACAAAGCTCAAGAATCCTCATCTATTAAGAACCAAAGGCAAACCCAAGGTTAAGATAAAGAAATCAAAAAAGATGACTATGACTAAGGGGAAAAAGCCAGCTTTGGTTCTTTGCTACAAGCCACCTTGATCATCTGTCAACGTCAGGCTCGTGACGTTAAACAAGCGCTCATTGGGAGGCAACCCAATGTAGAGTTACTTTTCTTCCAAAAAAAAAAAAAAAAAAAAAAAAAAAGAGAGAAAAAGAGAAAAAGAGAAAAAAAAAGGAATGGAGATGGCTGGAATCAAATCTGGGAATGGTGGGCTCATATTTTTCATCCATCTTGTGATTTGATTATTGCTGGGGACAGCAATTTTCTAAATCAGGGAATTGGGCGCACCACATTAGGTACAGAGGAGCCAAACTGAAAAGACCTCTAAACAGAAAAAATTTCTGAATCAAGGGAGATTTCTAAACCTATCTGTCTTAAATTCTTTTGTTATTTCTGTTTTGATATTCTCTGAGCAACATACCTGGATTTGTGTTATCTGTGTTAGCTACTCACGCAATAAGATGGTTAAATCTTAGAGAGCATATAGGATACTGTGTGAGAAGTCATAATGAATAAATGTATGAGTAATGCATTGAAGAATAAGAGTTATTATTGCTCGTTTGATTGAATTCTTTGTTGAGAGTTACAGTTGATATGTGATGATAAAGGGAATTTAGATTCTAGTTTGATTGCACAGCCGTGAGGTTTGAGCCTATACAGTAAATTTTCTTTGTAGAGAGACCTCACTGTGATAATACTCTAGAACTTGATCTGTTTCTCTGTAATGCATGCATGATCTGAAATGATAAAGGCAATTCTTTCTTGTTAATTACTTGGCCAAATAACTGTCCTAAAAAAAAAAAAAATTCCCATTTGCTAGCCCCTTTGAGCCTTAGCGTATTGTTTTTTTTTATTAAATTCAACCATAAGACACTTGACTTCTTTTTGACATACCTTGAATGAGATTGAAGCACTGATTATAGAAAATTCAAGGAAAAAGTTCACAGAAGTTAAAGTGATGGCAAAAACAAAAGCTGAGACCATAGAGAAAAAGAACAAAATGAAAAGTTGCATAGCAACGGAAAAAGCATGAAAAGGTCAAGAAAAGAAGACAACAAAGAGAAGGGAGAGTATGAATAGAAAGGAAAAGAGTAACTAGTTGTGTTTCAATCTCATATACAGTAAAAATTAGTCACTTTCCCAAATATTCATACCTTAGCCTAAGCCAAGTTACAACCTTGCAAAGACCTTTAGATCTAATTGTGCATGTGTTACATATTCCTCATTCTTGGGAACTTGAGAATAGGATCAAGCCTATGGTAGTCTTATTGCACTGATGGATTGAGAGTTTAAACCCAATATACAAGAGTGAAAAGTGCAGTGATTATCTTCGTAAGGAGTGATCAAGCTAGATTCTAATTCCTTATGCAGAAATTGATTACTGAGATTCTCAACTTTGAATTCATTCATGCATAGCATTATGACTTTGAATCTCTTCAATGTAGGAAAATGCATTAGTGACATACATTCTTCTCACAGGTCTTATCATTGCTGCCTAATGTTTGATCTTATTTATTGCTGGGGACAGCAATATCTAAATCTGGGAATTGTTTGATATGCCTTCATCATATAGATATTTCAGAGTAAAAAGAATAAGGATTTGACAGTAATTCAGTAATAAAAGTTATTATTTTTAATGAATTATTAACAATCCATGTTCAGACACACTTTCACTGATTTTTCTATATTTTTATAGGTTAAGAGGTGAAGAAATTCAAAATTTGAAAAACAAAGAAAGGAAGACCGCGCGAGAGATCGAACAAGGCGCCAGAGGATCGCACCACTATTGAATTCAGAATTTGAATTCAAAATCTGAATTCAAATCTGATTTAATTCAATATTTCCGTTATACGTTTTTGTAATAAAGTGTAATTTAATTCTTCCGTTATGTAATAAGTGTGATTTAATTCTAACGTTATCAGAGGGATATTTTCGTAATTTGCACGGAAACCCTAATTGGATTGGCTGCTATTTGAAGGGGTCCCCTCCACACATTCAGAGAACGCTACACTCCACTCCTCACAATTCAGATTTCTTCAGAGGAGAATTCGGAGTTCTTCGAGTTCTTCGAAGTTCTTCGTGTTCTTCTAGTTTTTCTAGTTTTTCTTCTTTTTATTTCATTTTATGTTTTCTTTTTCAAGATCAGTCATGGTTGGCTAGATCTACTTTTATTGTGGTAAGGGTCACAACCCTTGTAATTTGGATCAGGTTTATGTTTATTTATCTAATTGCATTTATTTTCCTTTGCTCTTCATCTATAATTCTTTTAGATCTGATCATTCTAATGGGATTACGAGGGTTAGGATTCGCAATAGGGATATTGGGATCCTAATTCCTGACAAGAAGGAAAGTAACTGTTCATGTATGCACTAGGGATAGGCTACATGAACCGCAAACGTGAAAGATTCATCGAGTTATACGTTTAACCTAAAAAGGAATTACTAAGGGATTAGGGTTCTAATAGGGTTAATAAGGTTAAGATCACTAAGGGATTAGGGCTTAACCAATCAAATAAAAGATGGTGAATCGTTTGATCAATGGGTAAATCGAATGTAAACGTTGATTCAGATTACAAGGTGGGGATCAGAAAGGTGTTTTTCCTCTTACTGCAATATTTTCTCAATTATTTTTTACATCTTTTATAATTCAATCTTTCTTCATCTCTTTCTTCAGAAAACCCTAAAAATACGCAATTTACTTTTTAATTTACTTTTTGTTTTTAAACCAACAACTATTGCTACCCTCTTTTGATCCATTCAACTTAAGGGGACTGGTTATTATAGTACTTGGTCTACAATCCCTGTGGAGACGATACTTACTTATCACTTTTATTACTTGGAACGATCGGTATACTTGCCGAGTTCGCAACAGTGGGGTGTAACCATTGGTGGCCTTATGGCTACAGGTGCTCATGGAAGTACATTGTGGGGTAAGGGAAGTGCTCTTCATGAGTATGTCGTGGAGCTTCGAATTGTTAGCCCCGCAGGACCTGAAGATGGCTATGCTAAGGTTCGGGACCTTAACGAATCTGACGAGGATCTTAACGCAGCCAGAGTTTCTTTAGGTGTTCTTGGAGTCATTTCTCAGGTAATTTATCTTTATACCTTTTCTATTTCTAGGTATCATGCAGAAATAGATCATAATTAATATGAAACATTTTTTTAATAAATCTTGTTGGTCATAATTTCAATAGGTTTTAAACGTAAACTAAATTATTTCTATATTTCACACAATGTTAATAGCTAATCCCTTTTACATGATTAATAAATATAGTGACAGTAACTTGAAAACTTGGGTTAACGGTCTAATTGATATGTTTGGTTTATCACCTTTTTGACAGGTTACCTTGAAATTAGAACCACTCTTCAAGCGAACTCTTACATATTTGACGAAAAAACGATTTTGATTTAGGAGATGAATTGATTAAATTTGGAAGAGAGCATGAGTTTGCTGATGTAACATGGTACCCAAGTCAGAAAAAGGCCGTGTATAGAATTGATGACCGTATCTCCATAAATAAATCTGGCAATGGCTCATATGATTTCATCCCATTTCGCACTACACTCTCAGCCGAATTAGCAATTGGCAGATCTACAGGTTAACTTCCTTTACATATTAAAAACAGAGGATTGTTATTTTCTTGAAATGGCACGATTCATATTAAAAGAGGATTAATAAATGCTGCTCGCACAATCATTCAGGTCATAGCTATAAATAGAATTAATTCGTTGGGATATTATGAAGTTTCATATTGATTGGCAATATAAGTGAGAGAACTCACAAAACTAATGTGGTATAAGGTTTTGAATTTAGACATGGTCTACGACCAAAATGATACGCAAACAAGATAGATCTCTTAATAAAATTAGAAAGTTTTCTTGAAGTTAAGTTTCTGGAGTAGAGTAGAATCTTGTTCTGTTTAAAGTAGTTTAACTTTCTATATTTTCTTATGATAGAGGAGCTTCAAGAAGCAATACAAGATGCTAATGGGAAGTGCGTTAGTGCAAAATTTATAACCGCAACACTGGAAGTCGCTGGTTATGGATTGAATAACAATGGTACTGATTTGTAATTTCCTTTACGCATTCTAAAATCAGTAGTTTCCTCGTTCTCTTTAATATTTATAATTTAAACAAAAGGGTAAATTTTGACTTTCGAATAAGAAAACTCTCAATTTAAAATATAAAAAATATTAACTACGTTGACAAATAATAGGACTCTTCTCTGGGTACCCTGTCGTTGGATTTAACAACCGCATGCAGTCATCGGGAACATGCTTGGATAGTTTAAATGATGCAATGATCACAGCATGTCCATGGGACTCAAGAATCAACGGAGGATTCTTTCATCAAACTGCATTTAGCATTCCCTTGTCTGTGGTAAAGAACTTCATTGAAGATGTGCAAAAGCTTGTTGAGTTGGAGCCAGAGGCACTGTGTGGCTTAGAACTATATAATGGAATCCTCATGCGCTATGTTACGGCTTCCAAAGCATACCTTGGAAAACAAGAAGATGCTGTGGATTTTGACATCACATACTATCGCAGTAAAGACCCATTGGCTCCTATGTGACTCACAGGTCCTCTAATGGTGTTTCTCGCAAACACTCTAACACACAAAACAAGTCTCTGAATATACCTCTTTTTCTATTACTGTGTATGCCAAGCCACTTTACAATGGTTTACATGGTGCTATTTAAAAGCATTAGCGAAAGACTAAAAACTAACTTAGGAAAACTAAACCCAATAAATACTACTTCATAGAAACTCTAAACTCATTAATGACCACTAACAAATTCCTTTGGACGCACCCCTACACCAAACGACTCTTCAATTTTCTATTTTTCTTTGATTAAATAAAGTTTAAACCAACAAAACTCCCCCTTAAACTTTAATATCTCTACCGTCCTTCATTCCCATCTTCTTCTTGCAATTCTCAAACAATAACGTCGGCAGGGGTTTTGTGAAAATATCTCCAACTTGATCTCGGCTTGCAACATGAGTGAGCTCCACCTTTCCTTCTTTGACTTGATCTCGGATGAAATGAAATCTGACATCAATATGTTTACTTCTTTCATGGTTGACCGGGTTCTTTGCTAACTCGATCGCGGATTTGTTGTCAACTCGGATTTCAGTTGAACCCACTTGCTCTTGCTCCAACTTGCTCAATAAATTTCTCAGCCAAATTGCATGACAAACACACCAGGAAGCAGCAACGTACTCGGCTTCGCATGTAGATAAAGTCACAATAGGTTCCTTCTTTGACACCCACGTGAATGCCGTGTTTCCCATGAAAAATACATAGCCAGCCGTGCTCTTCCTGTCATCAACATCTCCGCACCAATCACTATCCGAATATCCTGTCAGTTTGTACTTGTCCGACTTCGAGTAATGAAGTCCTTGTGAGATTGTTCCATGAACATATCTTAAAATTCTTTTTGCCGCCTTCCAATGAGTATAGCTCGGCTCTTCCATAAATCGGCTTATTATTCCAACACTCAGACACAGATCCGGTCTCGTACATGTCAAGTACCTCAGACTTCCAACTAGACTCCGATAAACACTCGGATCTACCTTTTCACCTCCATCATATCTTGAAAGTTTAACACCGGGTTCCATAGGAGTTGAAACCGGGTTGCAATTACTCATTTTAAACTTCTCTAAAATTCCTTTTGCATAGGCTTCCTGAGAAACAAAAATCCCAGATTTGTCTTGTCTGACCTCCAAACCAAGAAAATATTTCATCAGACCGAGATCCGTCATCTCGAACTCCTTCGTCATTTTATTCTTGAAATCTTGAATCATCTCTTCATCATTACCCAAGAAAATCAGATCATCAACATATAGAGCAACAAGTAGAATTTTACTTCCCTTTTTCTTCACATAGAGTGCATGTTCATACGGACATTGTTCAAATCCATCTTTCTTGAAGTAATTGTCAATTCTTGTGTTCCAGGCTCTTGGGGCCTGCTTCAACCCATACAGAGCTTTCTTCAGTCTCAACACTTTTCTCTCTTGTCCTGCTTTCATGAATCCCGGAGGTTGTTCCAGATACACCTCCTCTTCGAGTACTCCATTTAAGAATGCCGACTTCACATCCATCTGATAGATCGGCCATCCGAACTGGGCTGCTTGAGAAATTAACAGCCTGATAGTCTCCATTCTTGCTACGGGTGCGAACACCTCGTCATAGTCAATGCCGGCCTTTTGTCTATACCCTTTCGCCACCAGCCGGGCTTTATATCTTTCGATCTCTCCCTTAGCATTCATTTTCTTTTTATACACCCATTTCACACCAATGGGCCGACTTCCTTTGGGTAGCTCGGCTAACTCCCACGTCTTGTTCTTTTCTATTGCTTTAATTTCTTCCTCCATGGCTGATTGCCACTTCACATTTCGAATTGCTTCTTCAAAACTCACTTCCTCAGAGTCTGCTAACAAACATACCAGGTGTGCTTCACTGGTGGAATCATACAAATCTTGTAGACTCCTCATCCTTGGTTGTCTCAACTCTTCTTCACCATCAGAAATTTCAGGATTTGCAGGGATATAGGTCGAAGGTTGTTTGACCTCAATTGATCTATTTCCGGGATCCACATTGGATGGACCGTTCCAGTCCCAAGCATCTTCTTCATTTACTTTCACATCTCGGCTCACCAGCACCTTTTTACTAACGGGATCCAACAACTTGTATCCCTTCGTCTTCTCATCATAACCAATAAACACAAATTTCTTACTCTTATCATCTAGTTTTGTCCTCAACTGATCCGGTATGTGTGCATAAGCAACACTCCCAAAGACTCTAAAATGACCCACTGAGGGCTTCAATCCGCTCCATGCTTCTTGTGGAGTCTTGTCATTCAAATTTGAATGTGCACATCTGTTCTGCACATACACTGCACATTGTACAGCTTCTCCCCAGAACTCTTTTGGCATGTTTTTCGTTTTTAACATAGATCGGACCATATCCAGGATAGTCCGGTTCTTTCTTTCAGCTACTCCATTCTGCTGGGGCGAGTACGGTGCGGTCAGGAACCGCCTTATCCCATGTTCTTCACAGTATTTCTTGAAACCTGTTGACACGTACTCCCCACCTCGGTCTGAACGGACCGACTTGATGTTCCTCCCAGTACCATTTTCTATCATCACTTTAAAGTTCCTAAATGCCTCTAGCACCTCGGATTTTTCCTTCAAAAAATACACCCAAGTCTTTCGACTAAAATCATCAATAAACGTGACAAAGTACTTCTTGCCACTGAATGACCCTGGAGTAATTGGTCCACACAGGTCGGTATGAATTAATTCCAGAGGCTGCCTAGCTCGGTATCTCGCCATCCTTTGGAATGGGCTCCTCGCATGTTTTCCCAATACGCAGTCTTCACAAAAATTTCCTTCAGAGTTAAGCTTTGGTAGTCCCACCACCATGTTCTTCTTCATCATCTCGGTCAGACCACCATAATGAAGGTGTCCAAACCGTCGATGCCACAATGACATTTTATCTTCTACCTCGGCTTGCAGACAGCCGACCTCCATACTCCTCAGACTCAGCTTGTACATTCTATTTTTCTCCATCTGAACTCGGGCTATCAGACGCCCTTGTTTGTCTTTCAACAACAGAACTCGGTCAGTCATTAGAACCGAGTAGCCTTTCTCCATCAATTGTCCAATGCTCAGAATATTGCTTTTGAGCTCTGGCACGTAATATACGTCCCGAATTGTACCAATTCGTCCATCTCTTTGCAAGAAACAGATTGTACCTCGGCCTTTTACATCAATTTTGGATGCGTCTCCAAAAGAGACATGTCCCACTTCCACCGTTCTCAACTCCTTGAACAAATGTTTGTAACCACACATGTGATTACTGGCACCAGTATCCAGGTACCACTCCGACTCAACCTTCGAGCTAGATTCACCATGAGCTAACATCAGAACTCCATCTTTCATTTCTCCTTCTGCAGTGAAGTTTGAAGCCTCATCAATTCTTCTTTCATCTCGGCAGTCCTTAGCGAAATGCCCAACTCGGCCACAGTTATAACACTTGTCCGAGTTGCAATCTCTTGAATAATGTCCATACTTTCCACATTTGTAACATTCCACGTTTGATTGGTTTGTCCATTGGCCTCTTCCACCTCGACCACGTCCTCTACCTCTCCAATTTTGCTGACTCGTCTCAGCTCTTTCTTCGTGTTTCACTTCCTGACCTCGTCCACGACCTTCTCGGCCATTTGCACGTCCACGTCCACGTCCACGACCACGACCTCTACCTCGGACATTCTGAGAGTAGAGTGCCTTTTCATCCTTGATATTTGCTTTTGACTGAAGTGCTTGCTCCAGTGTCTCTTCTTTCTTCTTTTTCTTGCGCTGTTCATGTGCCTCAAGGGAACCTGCTAGCTCTTCAACGGAAAGCATAGCTAAGTCCTTAGACTCTTCAATTGCACATACCACGTTCTCGAAATCGTCTGTCAACGACCTTAGAATTTTTTCAACGATTCTGGAGTCGGTCAGCACCTCTCCATTTCGTTTCAACTGGTTCACCACGGTTTGAACCCGGATGATGAAGTCCGACACTCCTTCGGTTTCTTTCATCTTCATCCCCTCCAACTCTCCTCTTAGAGTTTGAAGTCGGACCTGCTTTACACGATCCGCACCTTTGTAAGTTGTCTCCAATATATCCCAGGCTTCCTTTGCCGTCGTCGCATCTCCAATTTTTTCAAGACCACTGCTTCCTTCAACGGCTTGAAACATCATAAATAGTGCCGCTGCATCCTTTGATCTCGACACACTCAATTGCTTGAGTTGATTTGCTGAATAACCTTCAGTTGTATCAGGTTCTACGAACCCATTTTGCACCAACCCCCAACTGTCATAAGCTCGTAGAAGGGCCTTCATTTGGATACTCCAGTTTTCATAGTTCACCTTTGTCAGGCGGGGCACTGGCAGACTATTACTCATATTTTCCATTGGCTCAAGCTCTGATACCAATTTGTGACTCACAGGTCCTCTAATGGTGTTTCTCGCAAACACTCTAACACACAAAACAAGTCTCTGAATATACCTCTTTTTCTATTACTGTGTATGCCAAGCCACTTTACAATGGTTTACATGGTGCTATTTAAAAGCATTAGCGAAAGACTAAAAACTAACTTAGGAAAACTAAACACAATAAAGACTTCATAGAAACTCTAAACTCATTAATGTCCACTAACAAATTCCTAAGGACACATCTCTTCACCAAACGACTCTTCAATTTTCTATTTTTCTTTGATTAAATAAAGTTTAAACCAACATCCTAGGCTTTTTGAAGACATACTTGAAGAGATAGAACAAATTGGATTGTTCAAATATGGAGGGTTACCCCACTGGGGAAAAAACAGAAACATAGGGTTTCTGGAAGCAATCCAGAAGTATCAAAATGCAGACAAATTTTTGAAGGTTAAAGAGGTGTATGATCCACGAGGACTTTTCTCTAGTGAGTGGACGGACCAAGTGCTTGGACTTAAAGAAGGGTTGACAATATCGAAGGATGGGTGTGCATTGGAAGGGTTGTGTATATGCTCCCAAGATAGTCACTGTGCACCAAACAAAGGCTACTTTTGCAGACCAGGCAAAATTTATACGAAAGCAAGGGTTTGTACACGTGATCTTCAGAATACCAAAGGAGAAAATTATGAGAAGAACGAGCTTTGAAGTTATGACCTTCTGAGGCGGATGATCTTCTTTGTTGCTTTTTTTTATAGTACTTCTTTTAGCAAAAATATTCTCAATTGTCAAAAAATTAAGTATATTTTTGAGATAAAATTGTTTTGAATGTCATGGGATTTATTATGTTATAATTTGTTCTATTTGTTGGAATTATTTATAATTCTTATGTACTACAGTCAATTGTGTTTTTATTATTTTAATAAAATTTAGAAAAGTCATTATATATATGCCGGTGCATAATCTAAACATGCTTCATCAAGTGATTTTTTAATTTGACTTAGATGTGCATAACACTGATTAGTATTGATAACGTAGGCCTGACTTATAAGCTTACGATAGAAAAATAATTGGGGTTAATAATTGTAGCTATGACTTGTCTGAATTTATTTATGGGTAAAGTATCTATCATTTTAAAGGATGTAAAGTTGTGTTATTTTAAGAGAGAGAAAGAGATAGATAAAGGAGGATAGAAAGTTGACAAAAAAAAAATGTGAGTCTCATCTCTTTGTGAGAGTGAAATGATATAAGTTGTGTTATTTAAAAAGATAAACTTTTTTCCCTTTATTTATATAACAAAACGATGGCTGCACAGCTTGCCCCATAATATTTGTGAACAAAAATTGGTATGGACCGTTGAGGAAGCCCGGTCCTTCACTTGTTGCATAACTGTCTAAATCGCTCGGCGAAAATTTCTTGAATTCTATGTCTCCATTCAGATTTTGTATAATCTCATTTAATTTAATTTTTTTTTCACTATTTCAATTACGGGTACTCGTGGTCTGTATTGGATCGATTTTGGAAGTAAAAATCATCTGATTCAATCTTTTCGGTTTCATCATATAATTATTCATTTGGATTAGATTTTTTTCAAATTCAATCCAATTTTTTTGGATTTGGATTAGATTGATTTTCGATTTTTTGAAAAATCTAAAATTTGTTTGATGATTTTTGTGCAAATAACATATCTTTTATATGTATTAGTAAAGGATAATCTAATTTTTTTTTGGTAATGAGATATGAAGCTCTACACTCACGAAATTTTGCTGATGGAGTGTAGCTAAGTTTTTTCTTAGGTTTAGCTGATGGGTTAATGGGTAAGTTTAGAATTTTTTGGCTATACTAGAGAAAAACTCAAGTAAATAGAGAAAAATTAATATATTAGATCAGTTTAGATTGTATTGATTTTCATCAACCAAATCGAAAACTCATACAATCCAATTAAAATTTGCGAGTTTTTTTATTTTATTTTTGATTTTTCGGTTATCGATTAATTCAATTATCAATTTTTTAATTCGGCAGTTTGAATCAACACCCTAGTTTTAATGGTTTTATATATCTCAACACATCCCCTCACACGAGAGTCTATTAGGCTTGAAAGGTGGACGATGCACAGGCCCACCTACTTGTTCGAAAGAAATTCCACTTGAAAGAAAGTGGAGTGCGGCGAGAATCGAAGAGGCTCTGATACCATGTAAAGAATCAATTCAACGCAAAAGGTTAAGCTATTAGGTGAGGTTACATTAATAATTTTATATATCTGATCAAATTCTCAATAGTCAAAGTTATGAAAGAAAGAGATTGTAAAACACCCAATCAAATGGGATTACGTTATCTCCTTGAACTAAGTAATCCAATTGTGACATGTATTGTTTATTTCGTGTTGTTGTTCTGGATGATCGTGGGTAAGTATGAAATTTTCACCTTTGACCAAAAAACAATTATTCCCGTCTATGAGATATAAAATGAGTAATGCGGGCTCCCTTCACACCGAGGACTTAATTTGCTGTAAGGATTGTATCTTAGTACAAGTGGTTTTTATTAATTAAACAAGTAATATTTATTTAGTAAAAAAATATAAGATAACGTGCGGACATCGAGTCTTATTGTCTTCTGCGTATACTTGTTGTAAAATTAATGTTATAGGCATGGAAAAAAATATTAGTGCTCCAGATCTTATGTGGTCCTTCCATTCAGCGAGTGACATTTGTATAAAAATTTATATTTTATTTTTTCTCTCTCCTCTCTCTTCAATAGTTGTCTCATCCTGGTTGGTTTGTACCACTGAATCAATGGTGGTTCAGGACCACCAAAATTCTTCACATAGGCATTCATTTAATCATGATCTTAGCCAATGGCTATATGCGCATTCGTTCTTAGTCAATTCTTTTTTCATCAAGCCACCAAAGTCGACCATATCCCTCTCCCTCTATAAATAGCAGCACAATTACATCAAGACTCAAGGAGATTAAAAACAAAAAAAAAAATCAAATATGAGTATGCTATACTCTAAAAGGATGAGAGAACAAGTATTCAAATCTACTCTCATCTTCCTCTTCATCTATCGTGTGATTTCAACTCCTCCCGAGGATCCGATTAAATGTTCTTCTAAGAATACAAACTGCACTATCACGAACACGTATGGGGTCTTTCCTGACCGAAGTATTTGCCAAGCTGGTGAGGTTATGTACCCAACCACAGAGGAAGAGCTCATATCCATTGTTGCATCAGCTTCTAAAAACAACACAAAAATGAAAGCTGCTACACGCTTCTCTCACAGCATCCCTAAGCTTGTTTGCCCCGATGGCCAAAACGGGTTGCTGATAAGCACCAAAAATCTCAATCAGATACTGAAAACTGATGCGAAAGCAATGACTATGACGGTGGAGAGTGGTGTAACACTGAGGCAGATCATCAGTGAAGCTGCTAAAGCTGGATTGGCGTTGCCATATACACCTTATTGGTGGGGTATAACCATTGGTGGCCTTATGGCCACAGGTGCTCATGGAAGTACATTATGGGGCAAGGGAAGTGCTGTTCATGAGTATGTTGTGGAGCTTCGAATTGTTAGCCCCGCAGGAACTGAAGATGGTTATGCTAAGGTTCGGGATCTTAACGAATCTGACCAAGATCTTAATGCAGCCAGAGTTTCCCTAGGTGTTCTTGGAGTTATTTCTCAGGTATTTTATATTTTCCACACCTTCTCTATTTCTAGTATTGGTCACAAAAAGGTGAAGATTGTTAGATTAACTTTAAGATTTAACAAACTTTAAATCATACAAATCACATAACACAATCATGCAATATAATTTAAGGAAGAAGAGGTATGGTTCACTGACCTTTGACTTTTGATATTAGATAAAAAAAAGAAACGAATAATAAACACCTTTTTCAATAAATCTACCTGTATATTTTATCTAATAATTGGACCTATAGTAATTAATTAAGCCCACAATAATCTTTAAAAATTATTTAACATTGACACAAGATATTTTTTTTAATAACTCTTATTGTTCATAATTTCAATAGGTTGTAAACTTGATTGAATTCCTCAATATGCATTGTAAAAAAAATTTAAGCAACCACGAGATACATGAACCAATAGTTTTAAATTTGTGTTGTACAAGTTGGGTGGGGATTATGTTGTACAATAGCATATAATCTTGGTATAAAATAACGTTCAATTAAAATATACATTCTTTTCACCAAAAAAAAAATTATATATATATATATATATATATATATATATATATATATATATATATATATATATATATACATTCTAGATCTTTCAAGGACCTAATCAATTTCAAAATTGTATTATGGGTTAGTAGAGCGCTTAAAATTGATTATGTAATTGTATCTTGAGTGAATACAACATAAAAAAAGACAAGGTTTATTCACCCCACACACACATACATATCAATATTCTACCAAAATAATATTGTAATTGTATCTTGAATTAATGCAACATAAATATAGAGATCTAAGGATTATTCACCACCCACCCACACACACAGCCACACACTCTACCAAAATAATGATGTAATTGTATCTTGAATTAATGCAACATAAATAAAGACAAGGATTATTCACCACACACACACACAGAGCCACAGCCACACACTCTACCAAAATAATGTTGTAATTGTATCTTGAATTAATACAACATAAATAAAGACAAGGATTATTCACCACCCACACACACACACTCTACCAAAATAATATTTGTAACTGTATATTTAATTAATGCATCATAAATAAATAAAATTGTATAATTTTGTTTTGATATAAGAAAATATTTGTAAAATTCCGGATCGAGAGTGATGGTACATAAAATCCTTTATAAAATCGTGACGTCAATATTCAAATCCCTAACATTGTCCTGCAGCCTACTACCGATCAACGATAAGAGCACATCTTTGGTGCTATTGTAATATGTATTCCTTTACCAAAAGTAGAAATGATGATGGTTTTAAGAAAAAATAACCATACAATGAAGGATAAAATGGTAAAGAAAATATTTTAAATTTTCTAAATTGAGTAAATGATGCAGTCTTCAGTACTACAGTAGTACTAATATAGTATGTACTCTTTAAAGTCTAATTGATATGTTTGGTTATCATTTTTTGACAGGTTACCCTGAAGTTAGAACCAATCTTCAAGCGATCTCTTACATATTTGAAGAAAAATGATTCTGATTTAGGAGATGAATTGATTAATTTTGGAAGAAAGCATGAGTTTGCTGATGTAACATGGTACCCAAGTCAAAAAAAGGCAGTGTATAGAATTGATGACCGTGTCTCCGTAAATAAATCTGGCAATGGCTTATTTGATTTCATCCCATTTCGCACTACGCTCTCAGCCGAATTGGCAGTTGTCAGAGCTACAGGTTGGTTAGCTTCCTTTACATATTGAAAATGGAATATCAACCCCTCCCAAAAAAGGACAACCATCTATAGATATCGTTTAATTTAACTTGTATTGTCATCTGCTTTATTCTATAAAACCATGCGCAAATAAGACCACTCATTGAAGTTACAAAGTTTTCTTAAAGTTAAATTTGTAGATAGTGGAGTAGAAAATCACTCTCTTTTAAATAGTTTAACTTTCTATATTTTCTTATATTAGAGGAGCTTCAAGAAGCAACACACGATGCTAATGGAAAGTGCATTGGTGCAAGGTTGGTAACTGCGGCACTGGCAGGCACTGGTTACGGATTGACTAACGATGGTACTCATTTTTTATTTTTTTTACGCATTCTAAAATCATTTTACTAGTTTATTTGTTCTCTTTGTCTGTAAAACTAAAGGGTAAATTTTGACTTTGAAATAAGAAAACTTTCTATTTCTAATATAAAAATATTAACTTCGTTGACAAATGATAGGATTCTTTCTTGGGTACCCTATTGTTGGATTTAACAACCGCATGCAGTCATCGGGGACATGCTTGGACAGTTTAAATGATGCAAAGATCACAGCATGTCCATGGGACTCAAGAATCAAGGGAGAATTCTTTCATCAAACTGCATTTAGCATTCCCTTGTCTGTGGTAAAGAACTTCATTGAAGATGTGCAAAAGCTTGTTGAGTTGGAGCCAGAGGCACTGTGTGTCTTAGAACTATATGATGGAATCCTGATGCGCTATGTTACGGCTTCCAAAGCATACCTTGGAAAAGAAGATGATGCTGTGGATTTTGACATCACATACTATCGCAGTAAAGACCCATTGGCTCCTAGGCTTTTTGAAGACATACTTGAAGAGATAGAACAAATGGGATTGTTCAAATATGGAGGGTTACCTCACTGGGGAAAAAATAGAAACATAGGGTTTCTGGAAGCAATCCAGAAGTATCAAAATGCTGACAAATTTTTGAAGGTTAAAGAGGTGTATGATCCACGAGGACTTTTCTCTAGTCAGTGGACGGACCAAGTGCTTGGACTCAAAGAAGGGTTGGCAATATCGAAGGACGGTTGTGCATTGGAAGGGTTGTGTATATGCTCGCAAGATAGTCACTGTGCACCAAACAAAGGCTACTTTTGCAGACCAGGCAGAATTTATAAGGAAGCAAGGGTTTGTACACGTGATGTTCAGAATACCAAAGTAGAAAATGATGAGAAGGACGAGCTGTGAAATTATGACCTTTTGTGGCAGATGTTCTTCTTTGTTACTTAAAAAATAACAAGCAATATGTTTCTTCTGGAAAAAAAAACTTCACAATTCTCAAAAAAGAATTGATTATATTTTTTGAGATAAAATCGTTTTCAGTGTCATGTAATTTGTTTTGTTATAATTTGCTCTGTTTCAATATTAAGATTTATGGATTGTCAGTCATCAAAGGTTGTGACAGAATGATATTGGACAACACCTGATCAAATGGTTTTGTTTTTAAAGTTGAAAAATGGGGTTTATTTATTTTGAGATCATGTTATGCCCCGCGTACTCAGTAATCCACAGGTGACTAGGTGAGGATGTACGGTTCATTTCGTGTCCTTGTTCTTGATGACAGTTACATAAGTATTAAATCCGTGAAGCCAAAAACAAATAAACCGTTAAGCCATTTCATTTTCATCTCGGTCCTAGCTAAAACTATCAAATTAGTAAGGGAGACAGTTAAAACTTGTCATGCACAAGACTACAAACCGGTTTTAGAGATAAATATAAATAGCACCCTACAAGCCAAGAATTCTAATGGGAATTAGCTTAAACTGATGAAATGAACATAAATAATTTTATGCTATGGAACTAAGCATTCTGCAGGTAAAATGATGCATAACTAAGGCAATAAGTGCATAGAGTAGTGCCCATTACCTATGCTACTGAAACACTGATCGGCTACGGCAGCTCTACAATGGAAATACAAGTTTGTTTGTTTAACTAACTGCAGCATCCTGCAAGCCTATCGAGCTATTTTGAAATTCTACCATGACGAGCTGCAAAATTTTCAAGATGTCAAACAACATAATACCAGCTGAACGGCTTTACTTTGCTGCGTTATATGCATATTTTATTTCTGAACTTATCAAATGAAGGACTGAGACAATTTCAGGATTTTATGGCGAACTGATCAAATGATTTATTTAGAAACATATGACTGCCAAATGTATTTGTCAACAGATGTTCCAAATCTGCGTGCATTTTTTGTTAAAGGCAAGAATATAACAAGAAATCCGATCTCAGAGAAAAACACGAATAAAACAGACAAGGAATATGGATTAGCTTGGAAATTCCAATGTTAACACGTACTCTAGTTCCATATAGACACACACATCAGCATACAAGTTCAGTGGAATCAACTAGCAACTAAAATTATGTCCCAAATATAACAGAACAACAACTAATAAGGCAAGCATGTAAATTAAATTCCAAAATCCTATCATTTTCGGTTTATTTATCAAAAAGCAATTTAAATATGCCATTATATATAAAATTAACAGAAAATCAAAAAAAAAAAAAACATATTTCTCATATTAACAATGAAAAAAAAAAAAAATATGTTGTAATGTAAAATAACAAGACTGAAATCAAATGGTATGTGAAAGCTCGCGAAGTCGTTTCTCCAAGTCATCCAATTTAGCAGCCCAGTGGTTATTTATGCAAAGTGGGCGAACATTGCTGTAGTCAACAGCACTTTCTTCCATGCGACTGACCGCAGAGGATGATCCTCTCCGTTGCTCCTGCACCTGCTTATTCTTCTTATTCTTCTTATGAGTACTTGCTCTCTGCAACGCCCAAAGTACATCTGACCCTCTAATCTGCGCTTCCCTGTCTTCTTGCTTTCGTTGTTGTTGTTGTGGTTTTGGAATTGGAAGTGGATTGGATTTGAGAGTGCCAAGGAGGGTGTGACCTAACTCCTCCGCTTGTTGGGTGGTGGAGACGTCGGGGCGGCGCCGCCGTGGGAGAGACGTGGCTGAGACGGAGGGAACAACAGCCTTGTTAAACGGCGTGGCGTGTTTTGAGATGACAAGGTTGCAAGGCCTCGTTGGACCGACGAACAAACACCAACACTGCATCTTTAATCCTTATCTTGTGTTCTCTTCTACACTTTTTTTTTTTTTTTTTCAAATGTTAAATTTCAATTATTATATAATTTTTTTTTTAATTTTTTTAAAATATTGCTATCATTAAATTGACGTTATTGACATTTAGCCAAAACAACATCCTCACGCAAACCATTGCGAATAACGTATGGCGTTTAGTATATAAGAGCGGGGCCTGTATCATTTTGTTGAGTGCGAATGAATTCTCAATTGCTTTCTTAACAATGTATTGGGTTGGGCCAGCGCATTTGTGGTCTACAATATGGTATTTGTCTATTCATGTCAAGTTCTTAATAAGAGTCTATAAAATTTTAGGAAAAAAAAAAAAAAGCATTCAGTTTGATTTCATGGAAATTGAAAGACTGTGATTTTTCACTTTTAATACTCATTTTTATATTACAAAGTTATAAATTTTAATACCCACGTCGCCACGTTGGTTATGTCCTTTACGTATTGATGAGGAGGAGGATTATTATGGATTTACAAAATTGCTGTGAGTTATGTTCACGATAGTTAAAATTTCGATTAAAATTTATCATTTTATGATTTTATGATTTTTCTAATTAAAATAATTTCATCAAAATTTCTAATTTTTTATGATTTTTTTTGTTATAATTTTATATTTCATGATTTTATATCACGTTTCCGATTTTAAGTAAAATCCTATTACGAGGAGGATTATTATGAAATTATTAGGGTGGTGTGGGTGACAGGGTGAGTAGTGTACTATACTTTTTGTGGTTTGAAATTTTCCAAACTCAAGCCTACTTTTATTCCATCCAATATACCCCCCATCCCACTTCCTAACCCAACGTTTATAAAGAGAGGATATATTTATTTATTTATATAAATAGGGTCACAAAATAACTTCAAATAATTATATAATTAAGTTTTATTAACTTTTAAAATTAATTTTATTAAAGGATTTAAATTAATTTTAAATTTTAATAAATAAGCATTTATTTTATAAATAACATTAGCTAACATTAAAAGAAGGAAATACAATAGTTATAAGGGAAAAATATTTTTCCAGTGAAGTTATCTGCATTTATTTCAAAAACGACGTTGTTTTAGTATTGAAATCTTAAAAAATTATAAATATAAAGACTATTATAACCCTAAGATAAATTAAAATTACAAAAACACCATGATTTTCGCCTAAAACGACGTCGTATTGGGTTAGTGCATATAACTTATCTGCATTAACTGCAGAAAAAGCGAACCCTAATTATAATGGTCATTTGTGACAATTTTGAACGTATGGGTAGAGTGCTAAACAAACCAGTGGTCTTTCAGGGGCCTCTGACTCGACTCGTGAAGGCTGAGCTTACAGGTCTAAAATTTATTGTTGTTATCAAGCTTGAACTTGTATAAAAGCTTGTTTAATAAACAGGTTTCAGACTCCAATTGAAAAGCTCGGCCTTAGAGCCTATCAGGCCTAGTATATTATTATTATTTTATATTTTTTATACTAATTGTAATAGTCATCTCTTCCTCCTCAATCCATTTCACCCAATTTTATTGATTAAACAAATTTTTTGAATGATTTTATTCTATATTATGTTGTTTGGATATACATTGAAATTCTAAATATTTATGGAATTACTAGTGTTATTGATTGTATATTTTGTTTGGATAAATTTTTGTTGTCTTATTTTCTTTAAACAGACTCAACCAGTTTTTTGTTTTTTGTAAATAAGTCAGGCCACAGGCCGATAGTTAGGGGTGCTAAACAAACCAGGGACCTTTGCCTGGGCTCGTGAAGGCCTGAACTTATATGTTTAAAATTGGTGTTGGCACCAGACTTGAACTGCTCGTTTAATGAAAAGGCCTCATGCTCCAATTCAAAAGCTCGACCTTAGAGCCTCTCAGGCTGTCTTAGTATATATTTTATTTTTTATACTACTTGTAATAACCTTGTCTTTCTCCACAATCCATTTCACCCCATTTTATTAGTTAAACAGACTTTTTGAATGATTTTGTTCTATATTATGCTGTTTGGATATACATTGAATTTATGAATATTTATAGAATTACTAGTGTTATTGATTGTATATTCTGTTTGGATAAATTTTTATTGTTTTATTTTTTTAAAACAGATATCAGGCTAAACAATGCTTTTATTTTTTATAAATATGTCAGGCCACAGGACGATAATTATATTTATAATAGGTATCAGGTTTGGTTAGGCTGACACATTTAAACACAAGCTGAGCTTTTTAAGACCAAAGTTAGGCTCGGCTCGGCCCGTTAACACCCATATTGATAGTTATATTTATAACAGGTAACAGACTTGGTCAGGATGACATATTCAAATACAGACTTAACCTTTTAAGATCAAAGCTCAGCTCGGCTCGACCCATTAACACCCGTGAGCCAATGTTACTTTAAATTTGGTTGTGTCAGGCTACACCACATTAAAAAAAAAATCTTTAATTTAAGGTTCAATGCATTTTTGACACTCCTATAGCATTCCCCTTTTAACAAATAAGGACATATTGTGCAATAGGGTATCTTCAATTGTAAATTGAATACTACTTTTATAATGTTGTGAGTTGAAAAAGAATTTATTGGTTGCTAATTATATTTAATAAACTCCCAAAAAATTCATTGTGAAATTAACGAGATATATATATATATATATATATATATATATGTTTTTATTTTTATAAATATTTTTCTGTCACATTCACATACAAGTGAGTAAATCTCATTATAATGAGAAGAAAAAGAAAAAATTAATGTAAAATATACGTCGTTTTGATTAATGAAGGGTGTTGTATGTAATTTTAGGTGAATTAATGAAGGGTATTTCAGTAAAATGTATATGATACAAAAATAAATAAAATTACAATAACAAATCATTAATTCACCTAAAATTACACAAACACCCTTCATTAATCAAAACGACGTAGTTTTGGAGCTTTGTTACTTGTTTTATTATTCTGTTTTACCTTGATATGATTTTAATTTTTTTTATTATTTCTGGATTGAGAAATGTTTATATATATATATATATATATATATATATATATATATATATATATATATATATATATAAGGTTTTAGTATTTATGTTTTTATTTTTATAAATATTTTTCTGTCACATTCACATACAAGTGAGTAAATCTCATTATAATGAGAAGAAAAAGAAAAAATTAATGTAAAATATTGAGATCCTTTCATTTTTACGAGTGTGACACCTCGAACGCACGGACTCGTGAAATGTTGTGAATGATGCGTGTGGGACACGTGTCCGACACGTGGTCAACTCTCCGACATTTTTTTCGAACATGCGGTCAACTCTTTCGACACGTGGTCAACGCTCGGACACATATTTTTTTTAGTCTTAATTTTATTTTATTAATTAAAAATAAAAATATTTATTTATAAATCAATTTTTTTTCTATTATGAGATTTGACATGAAAAATTAACAAGTACGAATTTTTTTATTTTTTTATATATATGTTATAAAATTTAAATATTTGATTGATTATATAACTTATTATTAACTATTATATGTATTAAATATAAATTATAATATATATATATAAATTATTATTTAATATCAAAACGTGTCCCAATGTGTCAAAAAATACTATTTTTTAGAATTAACGTGTCGGCGTGTCGTGTCCCGTGTCAGTATCCGTGTATCATAGTGCGACACAGAAAAAAAATTACAGTAAAAATAAAAATATTTTTTTCACACATATATATATATATATATATATATATATATATATATATATATATATATATATATATATATTGCCCTCTTTCGGGTAAGGGTTTTGAATTTTGAAAAACCATCATCCATTCACTTTTATTAATATTTTTATAAAAATATGTTGAAAAGAAATTAAAATTATATGGTCCTATTAATCTTACAATATTTTATAACAAGTCAATTCTAAATGGTCGAAAGACACATTACGAATTATTGATATTGACATGACACCCAAATACTCTAGATACTGAAAATAGACTACAAATTTTATTGGAAATGTAAACGGACAACATAAAATTAATTGTCAAATGCATGGTTGATATATTATATCACCTTCACAATATAAATAAAAATCTCTGTTCCTTTTGCGTAGATTAGATAAGGTTGATGAGTTTCTAGTAGCAAAATAGAACACAGAGTACGATCACTGACATTAAGCAATGATGTACTTAAGTAACAACACTCACCCCAAAGAGGGTAAAAAATTATATAATTTTAAATAAAATTCATTTCTAAGAAGCACCGGCGGGGACAGTAACAGGGTAGTCATGGACGGAATCATCCCACGGGTTGCCCCGCCAGTCCCCAACCACAGGCATGTCCCTCACCGCCTTCCACACGGCGCTGTTACACTTGAAACCCGACCCGAATGCAATCTGCCAGACCCGATCCCCCTTCGCGACCCGACCCTTTGCCTCGGTGTACGCCAGCTCATACCACAGGGAGCTGCTGGACGTGTTCCCGAAGCGATGCAGAGTCATCCGAGACGGTTCCATATGCCACTCACTGAGTTGAAGATTCTTCTGCAACTCGTCAAGCACCGCCCTTCCCCCAGCGTGGATGCAGAAATGCTCGAAAGCAAGCTTGAAATCCGGAATATAAGGCTTCACCCTCGACCCCTTCAGCAACTTCCTCCGAACCAACGACACAAAGAACATTAACTGCTCCGAAAACGGCAGAACAAGCGGCCCCAACGTTGTTATGTTTGTCTTCAACGCGTCACCGGCCACCGCCATCAGTTCCCTCGCCAAACACACCCCAACTTTCCCCGTATCGTCCTCTCTCTGGTAAACGCAGTTGTAGTGCTTGTCATCTGCACCCTTATGGGTTCGGACCGTGTGGACAAGCTGGTACTTGGACCGGACCCGGTCCGAGGATTTGTTTGAAAGGAGTATAGCGGCACCACCCATACGGAAAATGCAGTTGCAGAGGAGCATGGAACGGTCGTTGCCGAAGTACCAATTGAGGGTTATGTTCTCTGTGCTCACAACCACAGCGTAGGAGTTTGGGTTCGCTTTCAGAAGGTCCTTCGCGAGATCAATGGAGATGAGACCAGCGCTGCAACCCATGCCGCCAAGGTTGTAGCTTTTTATGTTGGTCCTGAGCTTGTAATGGTTGACAATCATTGCAGAAAGAGATGGGGTTGGGTTGAACAAGCTACAATTCACCACAAGAATGTCAATGTCTCTGGGTTGAACACCTGTTTTGGCAAAGAGATCATCCAATGCTCCGAACATAACAGCCTCTGCTTCCAAACGCGCTTCCTTCATGCACAGATTTGGTGGCTTCGACATGATTCCTCTCGATAGGTACGTCTCGTCTCCCAAACCGGCCCTCGTTGAAATTCGCCTCTGGAATTGAAGGGACTCTTCCTCGAATGCACCGCTTTCCTCTGTCATTTTCAGGAACGATTCCACTGAGATTTTCCGATCCGTCTCTGGCTTGTAACAGGCAAAGTCCACGAGGTAAACCGGCGTGGACCGCTTCGCCCAATACAGGCCGATGAGGAAGAGTAGAACGGCTGAACCGGTGACCGTATCAGGGTCGAGTTGGACCGTGCGGTTCGACCAAAATTGGGACAGGTGGATGAATTTGAGACCGGTTAGTTGAACCAAGAGGTAGAGAAAGAGAGGGACTATGACGGCAAACATGAGAACGGTGGCGGCGTTGCATGTGTACCCGTACCCTAACTTAACATACTTGAGTTTCACCGACTGTAGGAAATCCGGCAACCGTCGCCGGATTTTAATGACGGCGGAGGATGAGTCCTTGAAGTCCATCTCAGCCGTTAATCTCTCCTTATCCATGTCTATGCTATCGCGACCCATTATTTTTTTTATTTTATTTTTTCTCACCCCGTGTTTTGTGTTTGTTTCTGTCAGCGTGTGTGAGAGAGGAGAGAGGCTCGCTCTGTGTTGAGTCTATAGAGATTGTGAGGGACTTGCGTTGGTTTATAAAGGAGAGGACTAAGCTGAACAATAATTACCCTCTTTGAAAAGAAAAAAAAACAAATGCGGCTATCGTTCACGCTACATGGGGCCTAGGATATTAACCGCAAGAAAGCTATTATTGTTTTTATTTGTATGATTTAATTTTGGGGGAAGTAGTTTCAAAAAAGATGGATGGATAGCTCAACCACTTATAGAAAACCATCCTATTTTTAAAGCAACATACATATTATATACAATACACATAATCTTAGCTGGATTTTGCGTTTTGTAATTCGTGTTCTTAATAATATATGTAGCGTGATTTGTATATAATCTTAGCTGGGTTTTGCGTTTTGTAATTTGTGTTCTTAATAATATATGTAGCGTGATTTGTATATAACCTTAGCTGGATTTTGCGTTTTGTAATTTGTGTTCTTAATAATAAATGTAGCGTGATTTGTATATAATCTTTGCTGGATTTTGCGTTTTGTAATTTGTGTTCTTAATAATATATGTAGCGTGATTCGTAGTGGATAGACAATTGAGATTTGAGACTATAAGAAGGGGAGTAGAGGGTTTTGCTCAATAATTTCTATTTGTGTTATTTTGCGTGTGCCTTTGAAATAGAAAATGGGGTAATCACACGCAAATGTGAACTGAAAAATATTAGTAGGGTCCAAGATCACTAATGCGGGGAGAAATCGTGTATCAGTCAGCAAGGTAAAGGGAGATGGGGAAAGAGGGGAAATTTTCCTAAATTGATGGAAGCCGGTGGTTGTTGGTGGCTGGTCATCTAGGAACAATTAATGGTCTTGTGCTAATTTGTCAAAAGTTCAACCCCATTAAAAAAACTCGAAAATAAATAAATCAGTTTTGAGTTAAATGAATCCGGTCACAGGAACTTTTATTTGCACTTAAAATCGATGATATTTACTGAAGATTCGATTTGTTTTTGTCTCTTTTTAGCAAAGGTCAATATCATTTATCACTATCCAAAAATGTACTGAGGCAACAAAATTAAGGGATATTAATAAGTGACTTCAACATGTTCACGGGGATAATAAGTCAATCTCTTTGTACTGCCATGTTTTTCTTAAATAAAGAATACATTTCAATCTTCTCAAAACAGATAGGATACTGAAAGTAGGAGAGAGGAAACCAAACAAAACAATAATATGAAATGTAAGTAGCTGATCTAAATTATTAAACTGTTGCGCCGAATCCAGAAATGCAAGTAAGTTTGGTGATGGATGGTGGAGCTCAGAAACTATTTGACTTTTCCGAGTAAAGTTGGTTATATATTTATCTAAGTTGGTGGAGAAATGGTTTAGGCCAACAAATCGAAATGGCATAACCTAGTCTACCTAGTTTTACAAATTCATTCCTCAATCAGCTCAAAACAGTAATACCTCTGCATTCCTACGTTTCAATGTCTCAGCTTATGTTATCCATTTTTATGAGTTTAATTTTACGAAAGTTTTGGTATGTGAAATTTCACCACACCGTGAGAATGGCAAAAAAAAAAGCTCAAAGTCAGAATTGGCCCCAATATTAGGATTAAATTTACCCAAGTGAATATATCAGATATATTCGAAAAAAAATTCCCAATATTACGGGCACAGATCATAAAGTCCTCATTGGAAATTGCAAATTCTTGAGTCTTCATGCTGTCATGCTTTAATTCCCATACATGCTGAGGCATGTAGCTCACCGACCTCGTTCAACTGCTCTTGCATTTCGGATTTGGTTGACCACAAAGTATACATTTTACGGTCATTGGTTCAGCTAATATGTTAAGACTTGTGCAGCATTTAATTTCTTTAATATAAAGTTGATAATCTTTGATAAAATAAATATAAAAAACACCTACTCATATTTTTGCAAGTTACAAGCGCTAGTATAATGAATATTGAATCTGTTAAAACTCACCCGTCTGATTTTTTTCAATTTCGATTTTCATCTCACACTTTAGTTTATGAAGTATATTTTGACTTTATTGTTGGGCATCAAATGCTGAAAACAGGTGTATTATAGGATTGAGCATGTGATGTGATAGATTATAATCAAGTTTCTCTTTGGTGATACATATATATTTAGTTTCGATTCTAAATGGAGTAGAGCTGGTAAAACGTTGTCAAAGGGGATGAAAACAACATATCCTTGTAGATGCTGGCTTGGGATTTTTTTTATTGTGCTCCAGAAATTTTTCTTTCATTTATACCCTTTTCTTTCATTTAAATCTCCTTCTAATTTTTTTTTTTTTTTTTCTTTCTAATTTTGAAAAAAGACCATGAGGTCCCGGCTCATAATAAACGAGCTCGCTGGCTTGATCACTATGTAGGACCCTTTGAACTGGCAACTTGACAATGGTCCCCAGTTAAAAATTGTGATACAGAGCCATCTAAACGTACTGCAATGGATTTATGTACTTAGTTAGCAAGTGAAGCTTTTGGGTCCCATTCTCGTATGTGTATATGGTGACATATACCTTCAGCGCAGCATTTGAGGGAGTTTCGTCCATCACATCACATTTGAATCTTGCTTTTCCAACTAGAAACTGATTCAATCAATGTTTTTTTAAATAATGGCGTTGATAATCAATGTGGTCTGTGGTTGGTTCCAATAAATCAATAAAAATAATCATGTGGTCGGTGTTTATCATGTTTTCCAAATTTATTTTTAATACAAAATTTATCATTTTTTGTAATTCTTATTCTGTCAAATAATTTTAAAACAAAATTTATCAATTAGAAATTTTCGAAATTAAAAAAAAAGGATTTTAACATTGTTTGAATTTTTTTTTATTTTTTTTAAAAAGCCATCAGAATAGAAAAAATATAAAAGAAAATTTGGGAATGAAAAACAAAC
The DNA here is from genome assembly GCA_032173675.1 of Gastrolobium villosum. Taxonomy (NCBI): domain Eukaryota; kingdom Viridiplantae; phylum Streptophyta; class Magnoliopsida; order Fabales; family Fabaceae; genus Gastrolobium; species Gastrolobium villosum. The sequence continues at coordinate 32,706 of JAVKPL010005474.1, read as the reverse complement.
TTCATAGAGTTAACCCTTGACTAAAGGTGTAAATAAGCGGATCTATAACCCGCTTATGTCATGCCAGTTTTTTTTTCTTTTGATACAAGTCAGATCAAATTTAACCAAATATATTTAGTAAAATAGAATATATTTAAACCTTAAAAATAGCTCATTCAGAAAATATGTCATATGTCTAGTTTTACAAGATCTAGTCTACCAGCGAATTTATAGTGGTCCGGGATCACAGAGTATTGGGTGAGACTGAAGTGAGAGAAAGAGAAAAAATTGAGGAGAGAGGAGAGAGAAAAGAAAAAAAATAACACATGTGTCAATTTTTGAATAAAAGGACCACGGTGGTCACGGAGCATATTAAAAAATTTCCTAATCTACAAGCATATAGGTAAGTTGATATCATATATTTATTTTAATTAAAATAAAATATATATTTAAATTATCTTAATCAACAGAATAATATTATTTTTTTATATATCCTAAATCTTAAAAAATATTAAAGATTTAAATAGGTTAACAAATCTAGGTCACGCTAAACATATAATTTAACTTACACCAGGTTAATAGATTCAATCAGTTTCATAATATTTTGCATAAACCTAGTTTATTTATATCAAAATCTGTCCTGACCATCCATTTACATTCCTAGCCATGGTAAAGCTAAGTCTGAACCAAGTTAATCGAATAATCGCTGGACTAGTTAAAAAATATATAAAATAAAATTTATTTATAACTTTTTTTGTTTTAAAAACTTATTATCTATAATTTATATTTAGGGGGTTTTACTTCTCTAGAGAGAAATTATTTTATATTAAGAGACATTTTTTTATGTGAGTAACATAAAAGATAAATATCATACAACATAACAATATAATTTTTCTTTGTTTTTTGGATAAAAAACTTAAACAATTGTTCAACTATCCCTGCTGTCATTTGAAATGACAAGATTGTTGTGTGATTTACCAGGGCTTCCAGAGCATCATCAAATTTTAAAATTTTATTCTGAAAATAAAAGTTATCAAATAAGAGTTTTAATTGTTTATTAAAACAGTTATATGAAAAAATTTCCAAAAAATAAAATAAAATCAAACAGAATCTTTTATTCTGTAAAATAAATCTAAAAAATATATCAAATAATTTTTTAAAAAAAGTTGAAAAAAAATAACACAATTAAACAAGGCTTAAGCCATTAACTTTTCTTTTTGGGTTATTTTTCTTTTTGGCTTTGTTTGGGAGTTTGGAGGAGATGGTATGTATGGGGATCCATGGGGGAGGGAGGGGAAGGAAGGGAAGAAAATTGAAGGGTATTCTCTTCCCTTGTTTGGGAGTTAAAAAAATGGTAAAGGAGAAAAAATTGAGGGTTAATGAGATATTTTTACTATTTTACCCCCATTTGTTTTAAATTAAAATAATTATTGTATTTTACAAATTAAATTAAATTTAAAATTTCTACCAAAATTATTTATGTACTTTTCACAACACCAAAAAAGATCATATTTTCGATAAAATTTCTACGTTGCAAATGATGAAAATTTCATCACGAAATTATTTTTTTAATCGGAATATTTTTCGTCAAAGGTTTTGACGAAAATGATTTCCTCCATCAAATGTTTTAAACGAAAAAAGAATTCTGTCAAAAAATTTGACAGAACATTTTCTGTTCAAAATTTCGATGAAAATGTGTTCTGACGAAAATTTTGACAGCAATTTTTTTGTATGAAATTTTGAGGGAAATCTTTCATTTGAAACTTTCGACGAAATTTAGATTATGTAAAGAATTTTGATAGAATATTTTTTCCGTCACATTTTTTTGTCGAAATATTTTCCGTCAAAAATTTTTATGGAAATATTTCATGTCGAAACTTTTTTACTGAAATGCGTCCCGTTGAAAATTTTGATGAAAATGATTTTTTATCAAAAAATTTAACGGAAATATTTTTCGTTTAAAATTTTCGATGGAAAGGTGTTTCGTTTTTTTTTGCAAAAAGTTTAACGAAAATGTTTCCGTCGAAAAATTTCGGCGGAATTTAAATTCTGTTAAGAAATTTGATGAAATTTTTTTCCGTCAACAATTTTCGATAGAAATATGTTTCTTTGAAAATTTTGATGAAAATATTCTTTCGTCAAAAATTTCGATAAATATGTTTTTTTTTTTAAACATTTTGGCAAAATTTAGATTCCGTGAAGAATTTTGACAAAAAAAAAATCGTCAAATTTTTTTACAGAAATATTTTAGTCACAAATTTTGATGGAAATATTTTTCGTCAAAATTTTGATGGAAATATTTTACGTAAAATTTGTTGATGTAATTATGTTACGTCGAAACTTTTCGATGGTGTGTTCGTCAAAATTTTGGACGAAAATATTTTCGTTAAAAGTTTCGACGGAATTTAGATTCTATCAAAAATTTTGACTGAATTTTTTTCCCGTAAAAGATTTATGCGAGTGATTATGGCAAAATCTGGTTCCGTCTCTAATTTCATCTTTAGTTTTGATGGGATTTTTTTGACGTATATGATTTTCATCAAAAATTTCATCACTATTTTTGACGAAATATTTTTTGTCGATAAATTCTGTCGGTATTTGAGACTTTTCTAATAATATCGCATTTAAAAATATTCACAATTACGTAGTTTTCACATTTTAATGCTAAGGGTAGATAAGTAATTTTTAATAATTTCCCCCTCAAACCCTCCAAATTGGGGGAACTTTGATTTTAAGAAGAAGGAGAGTTTTGGAGGATTTAGTAAAAATCCCCAAATTCTTCCCTCCTTTTTTTAAACTCTCAAATAAGGGGAGGACTTACTAAAACCCTCCTTTTTCTTTCCTTCCCCTCTTAAAATCAACTCCCAAACAAAGCCTTTGAGTACTGACTAGTACCGATTAGAGAATTAAAATATAATAACACAAGCACTCTAAAATTATTAGTTTTTTAATTTTCAGAACAAAAAAATAAAAAACTCGTTTGGTAAGTCTATTTTGTGAAAAAAAGTTTTAAAAAGTGTAACTGTTTTTTTGTTTTTAAAATCAAATTTAGAGAACATGTCTGATTTGTTTTCGTTTTTTGTTTTGGTTTTTAATTTTTAAAACAAAAAAACACAGAAAACGACTGTTTCCATAATTATTCTACAAAACAGTTTTAAGAACAAAAAAAATCAAAACACAATCAGACCCATAATTTCACGGGCTCCATTTTATTTTATTTTTTCATCGAAACAGACTCGATTTAGCAAGAACCACAAGAAGTGCATTGCACTAGAAACTGCAACACAACAAACGAACTACGAATCAATGAAGAAATGACCCTAATATGATTGTCCTTCAGCTTGATGCACACAGAGGTGTAAATGGGTCAAAATGAGTTCTTTCATATCATATAGCACATGGCATGGGGAATAGAGGAAAATGATACCTTAATTCTTCATTTTTTTTTCCCCTTTCAATATGCCACAATATATGTCTTGCAACCCTGATGACAAGTTTTTGTGGAACTGGCATGAATCAAAGATGGGAGGTTATTTTGTGTGAACAGGGAACACCATTTTTAGGTGGTCCCTTAGTGTAAATAAGAGGGTAAAATGGAAAAAGTGGGAAAATAATAGGGGTAAAAAAAGGAAAGAGAAAATTAATGTTATGAAATGGAGCACCAAAAAATTCAGTGGTCCTGGAGCATATTAAATTTTCACCAAGATGGGGAAGCATGTCAATCACAACAGAACTTGGATCTGGAAATGATGACATTGTTCTTTCCTTGTAAAATAAAGGAAAAGAGACAAGGAAAGAAATGTAAAACTTAGAGTTTATTTAATACTTTTTTTATATACAAAGAGCCGACCCAGTTCAAATACCCACTTTTTTTATATACAAAAAAAAAAAAAAAACTTGATAAGTCCTATTTTATGAGAGGGGAAAGTATTTCTCCGGTCACCGGAGATAAAATTATCTTTTTGGGTTGTAAGATTAAAGAATTATAATGATAAAAACTAATATAACCCTGCAATATATTATATTTGCAAAATACCATTGAATATATTATGGTTACAAAAACACCTTTATTTTCGTCAAAACGACATTTTAGGCTCATCGAAGATAACTTATCTCCATTGACCGGAAAAATCCTTTACCCATTATAAAAATAATAAATAAAAATTATAACTGTTATTTTATTTTTTAAATCTAATTTAGAAAATATATCTGAATTATTTTATTATGTGTTTCGACTTTTAACTAAAAATAAAATAAAATAGAAAATACATATTTGGTTAACTATTCTACAAAATAATTAAAAATAAATAAATAAAACACAATCAAATATACTCTTAATAATTTTCGTTTGTTAACTGAACTAGAAACAAAGGTTCAACCAAACTGAGCAGTAGTAAGAAACCCAAATGAGTTAAATTTGGGTTGCAGATTTCCAAATATGAAAAATGGATTATTACTTTTTCTTGTTCTTCTGGAACAGAAGCGACACCAAGAATTTTTCACATGTGCAAGGACGGAGCCACTTCAAAAACCTGAAGCCAAGGACAATCATTTTATTTTATTTTAATTTTACTTGGAATAGTCAGTTTAGCTCAATCATTGGCAGATATCTCTGGGCTATAGAATGAAGCATGTAAGAATAAATAAACTACATTATGGAGAGGTCATGGACAGAGTAAATGGGAGACTCCATGGCTGGAAAAAAAGCTGCTTGTCTATGGCAGGGAGAGTGACATTAGCTAAATCAGTCATTTCAGCTATTCCTATGTTTCATATGCAAAACAGCCTTCTCCCAAAGGGCATCTGTGATGAGATAGAAAGAAGTCAAAGGAGTTTTATTTGGGGAGACACTGATAATCATAGGAATCACCATGCGGTAAGGTGGGAGCAACTCCAGATTGACAAAAAGCAAGGTGGTCTGGGGATCATCAATATTAGAAAGCAAAATGAAGCTTTCCTGCAAAAATGTGCCTGGAAGTTAATTCAATCCCCTGACCACCTGTGGGCTCAAGTGATAGTGGCTAAATATGGCAGAAATAAAGAGTTGTTAAAGGAGGTATCTTCTAAACCGTATGATTCTCATTTATGGAAAAGTTTATGCAAAGCCTGGCCAGATATGTTAAGTAACATCTCTTGGCAGATTGGTAATGGGAAGAAGGTTGATTTCTGGAAGGATGATTGGACTGTTGATCTCAAAATAAACCATAATATTTTCTCTTCGGGAGAGGGATGAAATATGCACTTTCTCTTTAACCATTTTAATGAAAGTGTAGTAAACAAGATTATGGCTATTCCTCATCCTGATGGGGAAGCAGGAGAGGATTGTGTTAGCTGGAGAAATTTGCTTCCAGGTCAGTCTATAGTTAAATCGGCTTATAGAAATCTGACCTGTCCTAACTCCCTCTCTAGTGATAGTTGCTGGGACCGGATATGGAGTTGGAAAGGAAAAGAGAGAGTTAAGCTTCTTTTGTGGAAAATGCTCCATGGTAGGATGCTAACTAAAGACTATATCAGCAAATGGAGTGATTCCTCTAATAGCTGCCCCTCCTGTCCTGACCTAGCGGAGACCCTGCTCCATGCTTTTAGAGACTGTAATAAAGCTAAAAAGGTCTGGCTAATACCTTTGTTGCATCCTCTCCCTCCTGGTTTTTTCACCTCAAGCTGTTTCAAAGAGTGGATTATCCTCAATTTGAATATAAAGAATACCCATGCCAAGGACTGGAGGGACTTTTTCTTTACCGTTTGTAATTTCTTATGGTATTGGAGAAATAAAGAGCTTCATGAAGGCTTTGTAAAGAGACCTGAAGACCCTTCTCCTTGTATTGCTGAATCAATTGGAGAGTTAAGGTGCTGTAACAGAAAATGGTTAACAAAAGTTGATCCTATATACCCCCATCAGATCCTCCCCTGCCTGGATTGCTCCAACTCAAGGTTCTTTAAAATTAAATGTTGATGGTGCAGTTTCTAATGAGAGAGCTGCATGTGGGGGATTATTGAGAGACTGGGAGGGGAATTGGGTTTCTGGTTTTTCTGTCTTTATTGGTTCCTGCTCCCCTTTGCAAGCTGAACTCTGAGCTATTTTACATGGGTTGGAGTTTGCTTGGAAATCTGGTTGGAAGAAAATTATTCTTGAATCAGATTCTGCTCAAGCCATTGGCCTTCTTACCATGACTGGTAATGAATCTCGAAAGCTACCCCTGGTAACTAAGATTCGAGCTGCTCTCAATAAGGATTGGTCTGTCTTGTTGAAGCATATTTCTAGGACCTGTAATCATTGTGCGGACTGGCTAGCGAAGAAAGCAATGGATGATCCTTTTGGTTTATCCACTATTACATCCCCTCACAGTGAGCTACTTAATCTTCTTACTGCTGATATGCTGGATCCGGGAGTCATCACTCCAGGTGCAAGATGCTGAGTTTGTTTCTTCTGAGTCGATGGTTTTTAGTTTTCTTTCTGTCTTGCTTTTTCCTGTTCTTGTTTGTTTCTTTTGTTTCGTTTTGTCTGTTTCGTGGGGTACTGCCCCATGTATTTACAAAAAAAAAAAAAAACTTATTTATATATAAAGTTTAGTATTTCTCCTTATAACTTTATCTTTTGCATAAGATAAAAACTTTTTGTATATATAATGTAGGGTTTAAATTTGTCATGTGGGGCTATGTGAGTAGAAGATAGAGAAAAAAAGAAAATAGGTCTTACATATTTTATGGGTGTGTACGTAAGAGATAAAATTATCTCATACACCGTCAGAATTTTAAACCCTATAATATATTAAGATGTAGTGGTTAAACCGAATTATCACTGTTTGTTGTTTATTTTTCTTCAGTTGTGTTGAGAAGTTAGTTTCAATTAAACTAATTGAACATATTTTTATTGTAATGATTACAACATTGGGAAGCCCAAATTAACTTATCAATGGTAAAACAAAAATTGTATTTTCATTTTTCAATAGATGGAAAAAATAAGAAATAAAATTATGAATATTATATTAAAAAAATGGCCCAATAAAATTGGATAAGGCGAAAGGTCACAAAAACTTTGTATGGACAAATTGGATCATATATGGATCAAATTGACATATGAAGGCCTGCTAATAGCTATTTTGGAATTATGGACGGAATTCAGATTTAGCCTTTGGGCCATACCAATAACTAATGAGATGGCTTGCTTGACACACGGGTTTGCAAAATGTTTAAATAAACATAAGGTAAAATTTTAATTCACCAAAAAAAAAATTAAAAAGTTCAATTGATAATAAGTGAGTAATTATATATCAAATAATTTAATTTAATAGTGGATGATTATGGATAAGTCCCTATAAGTTTTGTCTTTTTTTAATAGAGCCCTAAAGAAAGTAATTTCACCTTGACAAGCTCAAGTGAGACTTATTTTAAAATATTGGTCCCGTAGAATAAGATATACAACACACATATTGTAAATATTTAATTTGGATGCGAAAGCACTGGTATTATGGAAAAGTTATTTGTGTTTTAAAAGGATATAAATTATGTTTTTTTAATTTTTTATTCTATGTATTTCCAGTAGTATATAGTTATAACATAAAAAAAAATTATAACATGGAAAAAAAAATTCTCTCCTCAATCACATCAACTGACATGGAAAGTAACAAAAAAAAAAAATCAAGTTATAACTATATACTGGCAAAAATACATAGAGTAAAAAATTAAAAGGACACAACTTAGCTCCTTATACAACAATGTTTTTGTATTATTGTAAGCTTTTCAATCTGGTGTTACTTAAAAGTGATACCATCATTCATTAACGAAATGAATATCTCCTCGAAATGCAACTCTCCATTGTGTATAATGATTAAGGGTTTCATAAGAGTTATGTTGTAGGAAAAGTGATTGTGTAATGTTATAGAGATTCGTTTTGCGTGCCTTAATTTTTAATTTTATTTTTTGTTTTATAAAGTGTGGGCCCCACAAAATGTTGTGTGTGTAGAAAACTTTGTTGTGTAATGTTAAATGACAAAACGAAAACCCAATGATTAATGAGTTTCGATTTTCTCAATTTTTTCATGTTCTAGACACATCTCACATGGGTCCACATCTATTAAAAAAATAAAAAAGCGAAAACATTGCATGAAAATCAAATGGTCACTAGTAGGAGAAAATAACTCTCCTACGACATGAGAAAATACTTTCCCATGATTAATTATGTTTTATGGGTTTTATAATTCTCACTCAACATTAGAATTACAATTTTTCTACACACTCTTCGATTTCCGTGCTAACATGGGTTCTACATATAATTTTTTCTAACACATGGGTCTCACATGCTCTTTATCTCTACAACATAAAATTTTAATTCTTCTACAATATGAGAATTATAAAACTCATATTTTATACGCAAGTTCCAGTTCCCATCCAATGGCGCAGTCGCGCAAAGGCACACAAGTCAAAATCCCAGCAGGTCTATATTAATAAAATCCCCATTTTAGCTATGGTTTTAGGTATATAGAAGATACACTGCTGGTTTAAAGCTTATCACTTGACCCCATTAGTTCTTGTATATATGTTTACTAAACAAATTAGGTTAATATTTTCTAAAAGCCTATTGAATTAAAAAAAAAAAATAAGTTTAATGATATTTCAAAGATCTGTTACTAAATAATAATTATAATAATATTATTATTATATTAAATCGTTATAATAATATCTTTAAACCATATATTTATTTAAAGTCTTAGGTCGACAAAGTTACATAAATGGTTAAATTATTAACCTATTTAGGGATAAACATATTGGTCTATTTAAGTGCTTCATTACAACATGGATTTCAAATAAAATCTCAAGTCAGACTTTACTTTAAAAAGATCAAGTCAGATCTTAAAAAGAAACTTATATATTATTGTCATGTAAATAGAATAAATTTAAGTCTCGTTCACCAAAAAAAAAAAACGAATAAATTTTTTTTGATAACAAAAAAGAATAAATTTAAGTCTTGTGTTTAAAACTTGTCAGGCCTGTTTAAAGTAAAGTCTTACTTGAACTATTTAATAGAATGATTGATGTATGAACAAGTAAATAATGATATAAGATGGAAATCAAAAAAATAATAATAATGACATAAGATTCTACACACACACAAAATAGTGACGTTTTAAATTAAATAAGAAACAAACTTATTATTAGTGTTGAAATAAATGAAAATATAATTTTTTAATATTTAAAATGAGTATGTAAATGTTCAATATATACCATCACTCAAGCATGTAAAAGTGTAGACTTTGATCACAGTTTAATTTCAATGCAGTGTTTATTTAATTAATAATTTTAATTATGTTAACAATTACATGAAGTGACAAATTCATTTAATATGACAATATATTATTAAATTAAGGGTTAATCTTTTCTCATTTTATATGAGAAAAAATTCTCATGTTACACACATAATTAAAAAATGGGTCACATTTTTATTCTTTTGTCTTTTCACTTTTTGTGTGGACCCCACTTATACATTGAGTGGGTAGCATGAGAAAATTCTCTCATGTACAATGAGAAAATTAATCCCCTTAAATTAAAGTACAAAATATTTTTATTAATAGTGCATAAAAATAATATTCTTTTAATGATATTGGAAATTTTTATCATTCAATACAAGCTTAGCAAAAGCTAATACAAATATGATCAAAAGAAAAAAGAGATAAAGAACACAAAAAACTTAAAACAAAAATATAAATAAAAAGATTCGAGGTTAAGAAGATGATAAAACTTAAAAATAAAATATTACTATTCTTAAAAAAAATTAAAAACAAATACTGTTCTTAAATTTTTACTTAATAATCAAAACATTTAAAATGTTTTTTTAAAGTACTTATTAAACTTAGGGATTAATATTTCTCATGTAATAGAAAATTATCTCTTGCACATATGTAAAAACATGTAGGGTTCATGTGAAGAAAAAAGAGAAACAGAAAAATAAATCTCACATACTTTTATGTATGTATAACAAAAAAAATTATCTCTTACAAAATAAATTACATTCTTAAACTTGTTACTTTTTGCAATGAGTACAGATTTTAAGTTTATTTTTATACTTAATTTTGTCACTTAAATTATTTATCTTTTTAATTTGGCGGGGGCCAATTTGGAAAGCTAAGCCACCGCCAGCCATTAGGCACTTCGAGTTCCCAAAAAACAAACCGGTTGTCAAAATTGCAATTGTATTATCAACCTATATACAAATGGCAATTAAATAACGAACCTATGGAGAAAGGATTAGTATACATCACCGCAAAATTTTCTATTTTTACGCTATTTAATAATTTCATATAAATGTGGCTTTAAAGTACTTATAATTTTAATTATTTCTTATAAAATTTAACAGCAATAAAAATATAATCAAATTATTTTTACCTTTCATATATTTTAAAAATATACATCACTTTAGTCTTAAAATATATATATATATATATATATATATATATATATAATAAAGTATTAAATAATTTTAAATTAGCATAATATTTCACAAATATGATTTATATTTTTAAAATTTTAATTCAAATAATGGATTTAATTCAAAAGAAAACTATATAATAAAAAGTTTTGGGAAATGTTATATTTAAAAAAAAAATTGATAAACTCTTACGAATTATACTGGTCATACAATAATCAAGAATATATGATCGATTATATTAATTTATAAAAAATTATTTGTAAAGATAGAGATCAATCTACCCCAGATAATTCCGCCATTTGAAGTGTCAAAGCAGAGACAAAATCATTTTATCAATAGCAATCTGCCCCAGATAGATACTTTCCGCCATAAAGAGTATCAAACCCTGAGACGTAATCATTTTGTATGTTTTACTCTTCAATAATCGTTAACAACTTTGATATTAAAGAAATATATTCCCTTAATACACCTAAGGAAGTATAGTTATGAAACATATAAATAAACTTTTAGTTTTCTTCCTCCTCATTCCCGAAATTTCCCCGTAGACTTTTCCAACGACCCACCCTCTTCCCATAAAAAAAGAATGACCCCTTAATTATAGCTCATCAATAGGAACTTGCTTTGTTTGTATGACTCTTTTAGAGAAGCAGAATCCCACGTCATGGACCTCTTGCCCTCTTAGCTTCCCAACACTTCTGCTTCTTCCATAACACTTGCAGGTAAGTTTTATTGTTTTGTTATTCATATTGGGTCCGGCTTGGCTTGACTCAGCGGGAAGCTTGCTTGCCGTGGTGTGTTAGGTCGCGGTTCGAATCAATTTCTCTGCAAAAAATAGGGGAAAGATCGCATATAGTATTCCCTTCCTACACGTGGGTATTTGAACTGGGTCCGCCCTTTATTCATATTGGGTCTGATCCTTTTTAATTTAAACAAATGAGAAATGAGTTTATATTTAATTTTCAGTTTCAGGGCAAGTCTCTTCTGTTCTATCTGGGGGCTGCAATTAGATGGGATCAAATGAAGGAGAAGGAAATGGAGACTACAAGAAAAGCAAGTGGATAACAAAGCCATGCTTGAGTGTTTTCTTAGTGTCCTTTTTAATATGCATAGGTGGAGGTTCTATGCTTGGATGGTGGCTATACAAATTTCATGCAACAAATAGGCAGCTATGGATGGTGCCCTTTGGCTTCGTCTTATTCCTCACCCCACTCATTATCTTGATCTCTATAATCATTCCTGATCAGGGTATTTCCAAAAGTGATGAAGAGAAAGCTTTTAACACGGGTCAACGCACTGATCAAGTGGATAACTCACTTTCTGACCCAAAGAAATGATCTTTGCATATATAAGCTAGCTGTTCTATATATTAGTTCTCTGGTTTCGTTCTCCTTCTTTTAAGACAAGTACCTCCTTGTATATTTTCTGGTTTTGACTTTGCAATATATGAAATTGTTCAAGAGATTTAACTGGAAAGTAGTTATCTTCAATCAGGAAAAAAACCCCTTTGGCAATTTTGTGTAAAACAGTTCAAAATTGATGTTCCATATACTTGATAGTGTACACCTACAGCTTTCTTGTTCTTTTGTTGTTTTCTGCTATATGTCTATATAACATAGGTTTTATAAGAGTTATGTCGTAGGAAAAGTGATTGTGTTATGTTATAGAGATTCGTTTTGCTTGCCGAATTTATTTATTTTTTTGCTGCGGGCCCCACAAAATATTGCGTGTGTAAGAAATTTTTTATGGTCATGTTAAATGATAGATGATAAACCCATATAATATTCATCAAACTGAATTTCAGTAATCTTTTGATAGTTTATGTGGATTAAACGAAGGATAGATATACCAAACGGTGCTAGTTCAATTGGTAGTAAGGGAGTTGAGCACCGGAAAGGAAAGTTCAATCTCATATATCATCTTTGAGAGGGTGCTAGTTCAATTGGTAGTAAGGGAGTTGAGCACCGGAAAGGAAAGTTTAATCTCATATATCATCTTTGAGAGGGGTTTAAATATTTTCATAAGTGACCCGTCTCATACTCCAAATTAATCTCATGGCAGGCTCAAATAATGGAAACTTGTGAAAATGCAACGGAAACCAACTCTCCTAAAAAAAAATTAAAGTTAAGTGCAAGTCCATCATTTTTCAGAATTTGTTCACTTTACTCTCTTTTTTGTTGTTTATGACAAAAGATATTAGCTATCTTAGAACATGACAGGGGTAGTTGATATCTGGGACCAAACTTTCCAGTATTATTATTTTTGACATCTTTTATGAATAAAAAAAAAATTGACTACAGGGATTATCTAAGAGAATCTAGGTCAATTACGTGATTTGTTAGCGGCATGGGATAGCAGGGCTGCAAGGGTAAGCAAGTCTCAGATGTTCCCTTCACCAGATTTTACAAAAAGATTGGAATTGACTAGGCACATATGGGAAGTCTTGTAAGCTAATGGTAGCTTTCAAGATAAAGTATTTCTGCAGCCGTCCCTTGATTCTCTATTATTTTCCAAGAGATGACGTTGCTTTCAAATAACACAACCATTTATAAAAGCAAATGTGTAAGACCACAAGTAACCAACAGCTACTTAACACAGCCAATAGTAATGAATAAAAAAGGCCATTTCAACTCAAATTTCTTGGAATCCTCACAGAATTCAACGAGTCATTGCATGAAAAAGTTAAACATGTTTCATAAGTGATTGAATTATGCAAATGAGAGCTTTGCCCACAATTACTTAAGATTTTGTTACATTGAATAGTCATGGTGGTCAATGGCATTACGAGGTGGGTGAGAAGGAGGCTCAGTCATAAATTTCGATGCATTGAGTTTCCATTTTCATATAGCAAGAAGTGACAAGAATATAGTAAAGTGTACAATATGGCCATCCGTCATCTAGCGTGCATATGGTGATATAGTTCGCAAGTATCTTTTAAAATAAAAATAGAAGGGAATAAAAAGCTTTTCCAGCAATAATTTTGTGGTCGATGTGAAATGCAAAACGTGTTTGAACAACAGTTATTTTTCTTTAAAAAATAAAACAATGCTTTACCAATGAGGATATTTGCTTTACGCCTTCCTTATATTTTATTAGAGTAACGTTATAAGACCCATTGTTTTATTTTTTATTAAAGAGTAACGTTATAAACATGAGGGGTGGGAACAGTTGGTAGTGAACTATGCTCCAAGAATAGGTCGTGTATTCAATCCTTGGTAGATGTTTTTTTGTGTGTTGAATGAAGATACCTCTATTAATACTAAAAAGAAAAAAGAGTAACATTATATTTGTCTGATAAGTTCTATAAACATAGGAAAAATTGTATTAGTTGTATAAAAAAAACAATTTAAGTATTAAATAAAAAAGAAACATTTAACATCTAACAACCAAAAAATTATATAAAAATTCCTTCTTAAATTATTACCAGATTTGTTTACCAAATATATGCAAAGTATGAGTGAAGGTAACCCTTCTCTATATATAAACTATTCATTGTATATTATAAGGGTTAGTTATCTGGATCATTAATACAATTAGTTATGGTAAGAACAAAGTGTGCTACGCAATGGCTTCCACGAGAGTCTAGAAGGAATTTATAATAAAGTATACGCAGGTATTAATAACTCTATCACAATGCAAAACTATCCCCAAACGTCGAAATTTTCATGATATGCCTTTTTGTTTATAAAAATATAAAGAGTAAATATCCTTTCTGGTCTTCAGCAAATTTCACGATGCTCGATTTAGTTTCTAGCAAATAAAAAGGCTATTTGTGGTCCCTAAGAAATTCAAAATGAATCTATTTAGTTGAAATCGTAGTCCCTCATAAATTCAAAAAAGACCCACATTAGTCCCTCAAAAGGACTAAAATGGGTCCACTTTGAATTTCTTAGAACCACGAATAGCCTTTTTATTTGCTAAGGACTAAAACGGGCATCGTAGAATGTGCTGAGGACCGAAAAAGGGTATTTACACAAATATAAATTTAACGCTCTTAAAATAATTTCTTTTGCCCTCCCAAATCTTTCATCCTAGTTTACCCCTGCTAGATGAAACATGCCTTGGAGTTTCAAAGGAATCCCAGAGTCTTGTACAACAAAAGCTTCTACCATGCACGAATCATGTAACCTGAACGTCACCAATTTCTGCAATTTTTTTAACATTCTGAAACTGATTTTAATGGCCCGGCTTCAGCTCTAAGAACTTCACTGCTTATACTCCAGCATGTTTCAGTATTTTATTTCTCAAACGAAAGAGAAAGCAAGAGTTTCCATTCATGAAATTTTAACATTAAAAAAAAAAAATCATTCCCCTTCTTATTTGGTGTATCTTGTTGGTTAAGTGAATAGTGCTTGGAGTCATAAGAACTTGACCAATATTAAGAATTAAATAAGACAGTTTCTTGACTCCTTGAACCCAGTTTATTCCCACCCAATTTTCAATAGTTCCATTTTTCTCAGTAAAATTTTGGATTCCATAATACCTTCACAAGTCGAATGTTTGGATGAACCCTTAAACTCCTTTTACAATGAATATTAGTGAGTACAATATAGAAATCAGATTAATAATGCATCAACTGATAATAGTGAAAATTCCACTCTGATCAATCAATTCCACATACAAATCTACAACAGCATTTCGCTAGAACGGTGCAATAATCGATAGGTCAAAACACTTGGAGTGAATTTGGTCCTTCGAAAGTAAATCTACATTTTTTCCTCAGATTACAGATTCTTTGACTGATAAAAAGAATAAACAACACAAACTGAATCCAAGACTACATATATACAAATCTACTAGACGATTTTTTCATTTTAAACATCTAAAATCAAGAACAATGCAATATAAAGAAGGTTTAAACCTATAACCTCCCCAAGCTTCAGACATCAACATCTGAACGTGTGGGGAACTCAACGCCCCTTAATGCAGGTATGTTGTCTAAATCCTCTTTTGAAAACAAGGGTAACAACCATAGGGCCTTCTTTGTGCCAAAAACCTTGATAAGAAAGAGGTCAAATAGAGAAGAAAAAAAGAGAGTGAATAACTATATTCACAAGCTATTAGTTTTATCAGAGATCAGGCGACTACTATTACACGAAATTTTTTATTTTGATAAAAACTATTACAGGGTTTATTCCTCAGTATAATACTTTTTTTTTTTTGGGTGTGGCCTCAGTATAATACTTTATGTTAAGATCATATTTTTGACATTAAGAGGAGCTAAACGCTAATAGTTTAATTACAGATCATGAGAATATTATTACAGGATTTTTTCATGATGGCTATACCTCAGCAGAAGACTTTATTTCATGTTGAATTACATAAAAACATCACATTATTAAAATTAGGTTTTGGTCACTAAGAGGGGGGAGGAAAAATTCTTACATCCACCTAGAGTAAGAATTTTCTTAATCTTAACTTCCACATTGATTTTTAGGCCACTGCTCTCTCTCTTTCATATCTTTAGAAGCAACGGCTAGAGAACCCTTCTGGTGAATTTTTTTTTTTTTACTACAACAGGATGTAAAACTAGATTTAACGGAACAGTGGTAAAACTGTTCCTTCATGACTGAAAGGTCATGGGTTCGAATCCAGGAAACAGTCTCTTTGCAATTATGCAAGGGTAAGGCTGCGTACAAGGATTTCCTCCACCCCACACTCGCTAGTCGGGTTTAACGGGGAGTGATTTTTTTTAACAGAATGTAAGAATTTTTATTTTTTTAGGGGGCGAGAGGGGAAGGAGGAGGAGGACTGAAAGGTGTAAGGAAATATTTTTTTTTTAAAATTGTACATTATCTCTCTCTCTCTCTTTCTCCCCTCTTCCTTTTTTAAACTTGGTTTTTGGAAACCAAAACAACTATTTTTTAAACAAAAGCTCTTCTTGGAATTTATAGGAACAGATAATATAGGAAAATTAGGAATCAATGTCTACCGTTCATATCATTTACTCTTGCTCGGTATAATTTAATTCATGGAAACAAACTCCCCGTTTAAGCCCTTGAAACAATTCATTAACACATTTGTTTTGGACCGGCCACACTGACTGAGTCCAATGGGCAAGCCACTAAGGCCCATTTAAGGGGTCACATTTCTACATCCCTAAAGTGAGATTTTTAGACCCTCATTATAAGATCTCACTCCCCTTATACCAACACAGCTCACACCTCACGTACAAGTGAGCGTGATTGCCTCGCCTCATATACAGTGGGACCCACTAGGACAGAAACGGTTATGGCCCGTTCTCACTCATCATTAGGGAATCTTTCCCACTTATAAATACTCCTCTTCAGCCATTGAAGTGGCACCTTCTACACATTAATTTCAAAGTTGTTACCCTACCAGAATACACTCAGAGCCATTGTGCCCTTGGACAGCATCCCCCTTTCTCTCAGCCTTTGTGTGAGACTGCTCAAGATTACTCTTCATAGAACCTTAGTCTATAAATTTGCCTCTTAGATCACTATTATATCGAGATACTTTACCTCTTTGAGGGAAATAGACCTAATCTCAACAAATGTTTAGTGTTCATGTACTTGAACCAGAGATATTACATACATACATTTTTAATTTTTTATTGTTAACTGTTAACTCATGAATCATATATGTGATGTGTGCTTCCTAAATTTATGAGCTTTAAAGTAATTTAATCTTGTTAGACATGTTTGTTTCGTTGTTTTACTATCATTTTGTAATCTTTTGCAGCTTGATATTAGATATTACCTGCTCAAAATTCTTCTTCCTGCCCAGGTCGTACCTCCACCTGACTCCTTTTTTCTTTTCATGAACCTAAAACATCATTTTCCCAAATAATCTTTTAGATAAAAGAAGGTACTAAGCAGTATGAAAAAGATTTGATAAGAAACAATTCCTCCGTCTTAGTTTTTGAAAACAATGCCAATTTGTTCTCAAAGTTATAAGGAAGTTAGTGTTCCAGGCTTTCTTCTAGTTAAAGGTCAATGAGATAATGAGGAATTGATAGTTGAATCAGTACCTCATTGAAACAAAAATAACCCCCAAGTACACAACCATCTTATCAAAATCAAAGATGGCCTTATGAATCTCATGATTCTGATGTAATAGCTTAAAAATAGCCTGGCATGTTTCGTATCTAACGAGAACAGGAATATGCTGGGTCTCAGACACAGGTTAACAATATTATTACCACATACCAGTTCAAAGAGGGTAAAGAGAAAATAACATTGCATTGATTACCTCAACTGATGTAGTGTTGCTTAACAGGAGAGATACATGCATAACTACGAAACAGAGAAGACTCAGTGCAAAGGCTAAATTAAGAACTGCATCAAGGCACACAATCTGTAAGAAACATTAATAGTTATGAGAATGCAATAAAATCTATTCAGAGTGACTTGATTTGAACAAGCTCACTTATACTTACTAGAAGCCAAAAAGATGACACCAAACTCCCCAGGAGACAATGAATGATTCTTGGCTCCATCAAAGAATCTGATAAAACTAGGGACCAGAGCTAAGCAATCCAGCGTTGTCTCAAGGAATGTATACAGCTATCAATAGGTGGAGGGGAGAGAAATCAAAATTAAGAAAAACAAATACTAGGGTCTAGAAGTAGCATATAATTTAACCCTTTCCCAATTCCAATTGATCTTCCATCCTTTCCTTCTAACAGTATGCACTTTCACTAATTTCAGATTTTGTTTTCCTCTAAAATAAAAGTTCGAGTATGTGCTTCCTGTTCACATTCAGAAGGCACTTTCTGTTCATGTTGAGAGAGGAAATATAGTTGATTTGAATGATAGAGTAGTAAATCCCCAAATCTCTCATTCTAATTTTTAGTGTTAAACGCACTTCCCAACTACTGTAACTAAACTTGATGATCAATGGAATGTTAACTGGCAATACACTGAATCCCATACATCTAGTTAAACAGAGAAAAATGGGAGGGGAGAACATTAAATTTTATTTGTAGGTCAAGCTAAACTAAGCAATTAGGTGCAAGGAAGAAAAGAAATACATTTACCAAGAAGAGGAGAAAATACTTGTAGTTACGTGCCCCAACACAATTGACAACCCAAACACAATGATGATCCATCTTAAGAACACACCTTTGGCCTACAAGAAGAAGCAAGATGGTTTCATGGTATGTTTCATTATGTACTGAAATTATAAGCTAACCAAAATAAAGGCATCATCGAGACAAATAACAAACAAATTTATATTAATTATGAAAAAGGCCGAACCAGTTCAAACACCCACTTCATGAGTATCTCGTGAAGTGACTTATCAGAAAAACAGATTGGAAGTGACTTACAAAAAAGGCATATCAGAAAAACAGATTGGAAGTGACTTACAAACAGAACAGTGATGGCAACGCGGTGGCTTGCCATTTTGGCAACGAGTACAATATCCGGTGGAGGGTCTTGTCTCCAAATCCAATCCACTGGAAGTGTGAGATGCAACTACAACTTCAGCTTCAGCTTCTAAATTGTGTTCCTGCACCTCTACATCTACATCTACATCTACATCTGGTCTCCAATTTTGAGGAACAGAACCGGGATCGTTGACTACCACCATAAAGTAGGACCATGTCAATAGTATAAGCTGCAAATAAAACATTTAAATTGAATATTTAGAAGAACGATGTGTGACTCAGTGTGAGTCAGAAATGAAATAGAAGAAAAGGGGAATTGGGAGACACGTACGAGAATGTGAAAGAGGAAGAGAATAGAGAAGGCGAAGAAGGAGGAGAGTCCTCCGGCACGAAACAAGAGAGGGCCCCAGGTGACGAAAACGACGGCGTAGTAAGTGAGGGAAACAATAGCAGCGAACAAGAGGATCATCAAGTAACCCAAAACTCTGAGGCCAGAGCACAGCTTAAACAGGTTTATATCAGTTCCCCTTCTTATTCCCATTCTTAATCTTATGTTTGGAATTGGGAGTTGAACTGAGAGAGACCTTCTTCTTCGTGCCGGGAATAGCCGTTTCCAGATATCCGAAGCCAGGATGGAATTCCGGTTTCGAACTCGATTACCACTTTAGGTTAGGTTCGCACTCACGCTTCCGGATGCAGAGAAGTATAATACAAACTACTTACTTTCCTCACTTTTCCACACTTCTTTATTTGGTTTGGATAGCACAAATTCGGGTCGGGTCGTCGGATCTAAACAACAAAAATGGAATATCTATTTATATTTATATCTATATCTATATATATATAACTAGAAGAAACAAGTCATTATAGACAAAAATGTCACCTGTCTCCGTTAAATCACATGAATTAGATTGATTTTTATGAATAAGATTCATTTTTACACTTAACCGGTTAATAACAATAATGATAATAAATTAATAAAAAAATATTATATATAATCTCAATGGGAACTAAATAAAAAACATAAATTAAATAAAAACGAAAATTAATTGAAACAAAAATTAAGTGAATCAACAAAGATTACCAAAAAAAAAAATGAGTCAACAATAGCATAAGTTTTTTATCCCAAGTTGGGCTCAAATGAAGAACATAAACTAAATGAAAAGAGAAATTACATGAAAAATGAAAATTAATTAAGAAACATAAACTAAATGAGTAAGCAATAGCAGCATTTTTCAAATCCCAAGTTGGGCTCAAAAAATAATAGTATATACCTTAATAAGAACTAAATGAAAAACGTAAATTAAATGAAAATATGAACTAAAACAAAAATTAATTGAGAAACAAAGAAATGACACGTGTATGCTTTAAACCACATGAATCATATTCATTTTCACATTTAACCAGTTAATAACAATAATAATACTAAATTAATAAAAAATAATAATATATAACGTGAATGGGAACTAAGTGAAAAAGAAAATTATATGAAAAACAAAAATTAATTGAGAAAGAGAAAATAAATAAGAAATAATAATTAAATGAGTCAATAATAGCATAAAATTTTTATCCCAAGTTGCTTCACTTCATCACATGCGGACATTAGATTTTTAATGTTAGTCAACAATCAATTTGAGTACAATAAAGTTTCAGGGAAAAACACAAACAAGCTATATTAGGAATCATATCTATAGCTGACAATAAAGAATCCTGAAAAATAAAATAAAATAAGGGGTTTATTAATCTCCTTTTATATTTTTTTCTCTCCAACTACATTCACAAATCAGTAATAGGATCCACCAAAATAAGAAATAAAAAAAAAACTTAAATGGACCCCATGTCAATTTTCAATCCGCAGGAAAAGCATGTTATCTTCTTTATTGTCGGTCTGTAGTAAAATCCATAAAATAAACTGCAATTGGCTGATATCAGTTTGTTGCCATTAAGTCGTAAGACCACTACACTTATACCCAATGAAATTGTGACCAATGATGTCGGACAGTGAAGGTTTCACAAAAAGGAAAGGATAGAAATTAGGAGTAATACATTCACTTGCAACGAAGTTCATCGTGCTAGAATTACAACGATAAATTAAAGTTAAATTAAAAAAAATCATATGAAAAATTTAGCATGTGATCAAAGCATGTAGTAAATTTCAAGCAAAATATAAATGGATGAAAAACTGTCAATATTAACATGTTTGTTTACTTTTTATTTTTTATTTTTTATTTTTACATTAAAACATAGATGAAATTATGCAATATTGTAGTCAATGTTATCAAAATCGCGATTTGGATCGATGGATCGTACGCTCCTACGATCTTTTGACCAAAAACGAGTTGAATCGCAAGCAAGATTGGTTTGGAGCAGGATTGTGTGGGATCGTAGAGGAAGATCGTAAATCGGTGGGAACGCACGATCCCACCGTTTCAGAGATTCCGAAGAGAAAAACACTGAGATTATGAATCGTGATGTATAACAGAAATTTACCAAGTTGATGAGCGTCGTAGGGACCAACCCAGATTGCACCGGCCTAAAGAAACAATTTACAGTTTCATATCATCTTCACCGTCTCTGATTTCGCAAATGAAAAGCAAGCTAGAATAAACGACGTTATTGTTCTGATTCTAATGAGTAATGATACACTCAACGGTGAGGGAGGAACATGGAAAGACGTGCAGGTCTCCTTCCATCTTTTCTTTGTCGTGGCGTAGCATAACGCATTAGAGACACAACATTTACAAAATTGAGTCTATTTTTGTTGGGCTTCGGGCCAGGCCGAAATATTTTATGATTATTATCTCAATAAGATCTTTATTTTTATTTTTGATAGGTATCTTTGTAAGATTAAATATGATAATTTCTACTGATGTTAATGAATTAAAACATATATATCTACGTACACATGATATAATTTTTTTTCCAATAAACTTATATATAACGTTCAAAAAATATATCTTAATCTTAGTATTATTAAAAAAAAATTCATAATGAAAATATCAAATTTATGATTTTATTATTATTATAACAGTCCAGTTTTGATATATATATAAAGGGAAATTTTTCTTATGTCGTAGGAGAGTTATTTTCTCGTACTAGTGACCCTTATTATTGCCCATTCTAGCAGTATTAGTAGACTTATAAAAACAGCTGAGACAGGTTCACACAAGCCCCACATGTAAGCATGACATCACAGCCAGGATAATAATCCAAAAAAGTATTTTATCAATAGTGATATATTTGTTTTATCTTCTAGAAAAAATATTACCTCATGTTATAAAGATAAAAATATAAGTGAAATTTACAAGTAGGAGGAGAAAAAAAAAAGCGACGGGATCCAACTTCTTTTTGTGTGTGTAAGAAAGTTATTTATCTCATGTAAAATGAGATAAACATAACCCTTATCAATAACCCTTATATATATTGGTTGTCTAAAATATGCCTTGTGGTCTTGCGCCAATAGATATTAGGGAAAAACTATTCTTATGTCACATACATAAATTTTTTCTCCTACACTCTCTTCGATAACTGTGCCACCTTTTTTTTTCAAGTGGTGGAACCCATTAATTTATCTCTATGACATGAGATAACTATCTCATTTAACATGAGATTAATAAAATCTTATATATTAATACATAATCGAAAAGTCGGCTCTTATGAACTAGTGACATTATCTATCATGGTACCAAAATCATTTAAGTCAAACTTCTCTTGCTACAAAAATAAGTACTGAACAAATACTTGGGGTTGCGAGATAAATATGATGAAAAATAGACAAGACTTAGCTTATAACCCTAGCATGGATATCAACCTGCTAATCGCAGTAATCATGGCGGATGAAAAAAAATTTATGTCTGCACATTTAGTGGTAGGGGTTCGGGGGCAGCATCGCCAAAATTCTTTTTGTAAAAAAAAATTTAAATTAATTTTTGAACCCGCTCATAATCTAATTGCTTTCATAACAAGCTGCAGACAATAGTTTGACCAATCATTTTCTCTCTTAAATCTTATCAATCCTTCAAAACAAATATGAGAATATACTCCAGTACATCCATACATCATCATTCTATTTTATAGTGGTGAATAAAAAAGTCAACACTACCTGTACAGAAGGCAAGCAAAAGCTCAGTGAATACCTCATATCTAGATATTAACTTATTTGAGAATGTCAAACCTACAATCAATCCTCTCTTTTTATAAAAGTGAGAAAGGAAACAAAGGATGAAGAGAGCGTGAGAATAAGTACATGACAGGGGGAGGAAAAATAAATTTTCTCTCTAATCAATTTGCGTTACTAAGTTAATTTAATCATCTCCGTACATTGCTATATTGCTAACTAATATAAGAATAAATATCCTTTTTAGTTCCTATCAAAAAATTTGGTCCCCGCTTTAGTCCATTATAAAAAAAATAGTCACTTGGTTCCTATGAAATTTAAAGTAGATCCATTTTAGTCTTTTTGATGGAGCAATGTGGATCTTTTTTGAATTTGTGAGGGACCAGGATTTTAACTAAATTGATCCACTTTTAATTTCTTAGGGACCTCGAGACTAATTTTTGGTAAGGGACTAAAGTGGGGATATTTTTTATTAGGGACTTAAAAGGATATTTACTCCTAATATAAATATTGAACCAAAAGACAAATAAGGACCTACAAGACTACGACAAAGAAAAAAAACTAAAATCCAAAATTTTATGTCCGCACTTGCGGACATTTGCACATGCCTGGGTCCGCCAGTGGCAAAAACAATTAAGATAAAGTGCAAATAACAATATTGTTTCTCATTCATGAGGCTGTTTGGCTTTTGCAATGCTATGGTGGACTGACAGTGTTGTTCCTCAAGTGTTTTGAAATTGATGAAATTGTCTTCTTTGTGCTCATATGATAGTTGGGTAGGATTCGAAGTTTATCGATTCCCACAGACAACACCAGATGTTTGGAGAAGAACATCAACTATATTATAAGGGAAGTGTTTATGTCAAGGTATATGAAATGACGAATGTTGTAGGCTGAGTATCTATGATTGATAGCAATGCATCTAAGATAAGTTATGAGATGATACACTCATTAGTTATAGGGGGTCATATATAGATGAAGTGCACTAGAAGGTTGTGCACATAATGGGTAGTTTTTGTTAGAATTTGTATCTAAAACTCCATATATGGGTTATAAATAAAGAAGTGGGTCGAGGAAGGAAAGAAAGAGAGAAGATGAAAGAGTGTGTGGGTTATAAATTGAGAAGTCTCACATTAGATAACTAGTTAGAGGTGTAGAGGTATATAAGCTCTCACCTTACACTCTTAGATTGACCCTGGGGCACTACATATGGAGGAGAGAGGAGTTGGATGGGCAATGGTTCACCCCGCGCGGCGCCGTCCCTCTAGCTTAGCTCGGTCGATCATGTGTGTGTGTGAGAAAAATAAAATAATTTTTTATTAAATACTTTTTTGTCTAATCATTGCTTCCTTCCAAATTCAAAAGGAAACGTTCCTCCCCGCTAATTTTTGAACGCTTATGAACCAAAATGGTATGATCGATTATTTTCAAATCAAACCAGTGCAACCGTCAATCACGGCGTTTCACCAACTACGTTTTGCCAGCGGCAGTTCACTGGTTCATCGTATTTGGTCAGTGTCTATAAATTGACATTGAACTCTTCAGAAAATCATCTAGATTTTATGCATAGTTACTCTGCCGAAACTTTTCTAAGTCATACTCATAATGCATACTACCCTTATAGCGTGTGATTCTTCTTACATTCGGTCGGTTGCGTTCGTGGGGGCTCCTGATTGAAAGTCTCATTATTCTGGAGACTTCACTCTGTTCTATCTTTGGAGACATTGTTCATATACCTGGGGCATCAATAGAGAGAACAAATTGTCTTAAGGAGACAATATTTGATGGGCTCATATTTCTTTTTCCTCCATATGTTCTTCGATATTGTTGTGAGTTCTATTATTTATATTTGGTACAGATTTATAATTAAATAATATTATTTCATCGTGATGACACAGAGTCTGACTCTTGTGAATTCGGATTTCTAAATGTTTTATATAAACAACAGTTTTTGAGGTGATTTAGTGGTCTCATGCAATACATAATGAGTGTGTAAAGAACCAATTCAACCCAAAAGCTTAAGCTGTTGGGTGAGGCTACATTAATGGTTTTATATATCTCAACACGCCTCCTCACACGAGAGCCCACTGGGCTTGAAGGGTGGACAATGCACAGGCCCACCTACCTGTGCGAATAAAGAAATTCCACTTGAAAGAAAGTGGGGGGCGGCGAGGATCGAACCCGGGACACGAGGCTCTGATACCATGTAAAGAACCAATTCAACCCAAAAGCTTAAGCTGTTGGGTGAGGCTACATTAATGGTTTTATATATCTCAACAGAGTGATTATATATAAGGGAGGAAAGTTGAGAAAAAGTAGGAAAATGAGGTGCTTCATGTAACAGAGATTATGTAGCAGAGATAGGAAGAGAGAACCATTTAATTGATGCATAACAAGATACAGCGGAGTACTGCAACTATACGGCTGCCAAGTGCCAACCTTTCACTTCACCCCGCTCATTTACTACGAAAGCTGTTACATCAGGATTTCGATTTAGCAAAGAACTATAAGGGACCATACATAATTATATGGGACCATACATAATTTTTTTTTTCACAAAAACATGGAAATATATATTTTTCTATCGAAAAGAATTGTAAACTTTTGGACCCCTCAAGGATTAATATGAGCCCCCCCTGTCTGTAACGAAGTTATAAACTTACAATCACTAAATACTTACCATGTCATTGTCTTGTCTCAACTCAACCGAGCTTTTATTAAAAATACATTATAAATAAAAAATCCACTTGTCAAATATATATACACACACTAGATTACTAGTCCATTTATGAATTATTAATCCTTATAATTAATTTATAAACGTTCTCGACCAATGTAAAATTTAGAATACAGCAAATGCTGGGCAAGTAATTACATATGGGATATGGTGATCATCTTTAAAGAATTTATTTTAAGAAGTTACGAGGTACTTAGATTTCTCATATAATAATTGCGTAATTGAAGATACGAACTAAACAGAACAAATTAACAATCGTTTCGGTAGAGGACAAAATGAAAAGACATAAAAGAATTTAGAGCATCATTACAAGACGTACGTACGTTACACATAATTAATCACCATGAACGAAGCAGGTAGCTTTTTGAAGATCCGAGTAGTGTCGTTACTGATCCAAATCCAATCTCCTGAGAATCTCAGATTTAAGAGCTTCTTCGCTTCTCATCCCCTCAGGAACCTTAACCAAAACATCTTGAAGCATAAGCTCATTAACAGAAGACATACTCGCATGTTGCACTTGAAACTCCAAGTCACGCAATGCAACCATTAACCTGGCACCAGGGTGGTTCGCAGTCTCCGATTGAACCCTTACCATGGCATCTGGCCCAATGATCTTCACCTCAAGTTCAAGCGCAAAACCATTCGTCCCCGTTTGTTCAACCGAGGAAGTTGTGGTGCTATGGTTATCCATATTGTCACCCATTTCCACTTTCACCTTCTTGTTAGAGTCTTTCTGCAACTGTCCCTCCATTTCATCCACCTTTGCTTTGAGTTCGTTGATGTAAGCCACAGCATCTGATAACAGAGAAGCTTTGTCCATTCTCGAAACGTTCGGCACCACCGCTCTCAACGCGTAGAAGCGGTGGTTCAGCTTCTCTCGCCGCTGCCGCTCTGCCTCCACGTGGTTCAACGGCGTTTCACGGCCAAGACCTGGCTTTCTCCCCCTCTTTTTCGGTGCTCTTTTCTCTGCCATCAGTGCACAATCCGAGTCAGAGTGTTCAGAATCTGCATAAGAACGTTGACGTGACCCGAACTTGAGCACCGATGACGACTCCTTCTTATTCTTATTCTTATTGGATTCTCTTTCTTTTCTCTTCTTAACATCGTCGACGTTGGAATTGTCTTCTTCTTGAACGCCGGCGATAATGCCGATGTCCGCGAATGAGATGTTCTGGTCGTCGAAGAATTGAATTGGGTTCAGTTGCTTATTGTGTGGCATGCTTATAATGAGATCGGATCCAAACAGAGATTTGGCATGTTGGAGTAGTCCCCAGTTTTCTGTGATGACATCGTTTGAACCCAATTCAAGAACGCCGTTGCTGGTTGGGATGTAGATTAGAGTTTGGATCCCATGCACGTAAGCCTCTTTAGCTCTTTCGCAGTTGGAAAATTGAAGCTCGTGATGATCGCTTTTTAACCAAATCAAAGAACCGGAAGTGAAGGCCTTGGCTGGAAGTGAAGAAACATCGCCAACGGAGAAAGTGCGAGTCAACGACATGACGTAGAACCATTCACCGTCATTATTGCACATGTTGTCGTTGATGAGAGATTGGATGTCTTTCATGAACTTCATTCGCTCTGCTAAAATGGGGTAATGATGGGGAAGCCTAGGAGAGGTATCTTTGGTTCCTTGGAAATGACCATCTCCCCATGATAAGTAGAGGTTGCCATTGTCGTCGTTTGTTGTCTGCCAGAAAATGGCGTACACCCACCAATCTGGTTGACTCTGGAGTAAGAATTGAAGCTTCTGTTGCAGGGTTGGTGTGTTTTCATGGGGCAGAGAGACCAAAGAGGACGATGATGAAGGAGAGATTATCAAATCCTCCATCGACTAGGCAAATTTGTGATGAAGGGTACAGTCACACACAGATATGGTAATAACTAATAAGTAAGAGAGAGAAAATGTGTTTTTAAGGGTGGTGAGAATTGGAAAATTGGAAACAACTAAACAGGGGCCGACCGCTGACAAAATGAGGGGGATTTAATAGAAAGAGAGAACTTCTATTTTGTACCAATCATGTAAAGAGATACACATAGAGAGAGAGAGAGAGATGGGACTTGAGGGAATAAGCTAAAGGGTTGGGAAGTGGGGGGATTATATGGGAGAGCGTAGGAGGTACCATATAGAGAGAGAGGGAGTGGGGCATGAAAAAATATGCACAATAACTAAAAAATTGAGTCGAACCATAAATCGAATTGAACTGTCCCATAAAATAATCAGATTTTAAAAATTAGTTCATGAACCGAGCCGATTTTTAAAGAACCGGTTCATGAACCGAGCCGGTTTTTAAAGAACCGGTTCATGAACCGAGCCGGTTTTTAAAGAACCGGTTCATGAATCGAGCCGGTTTTTAAAGAACCGATTCATGAACCGAACCTATTCCGAACCGAACCGAACCATTTTCAAACTAAACCGATTTTTAATAACTCTATTTTTTAAATTTTTAATTTCTTTTTAAAAGAGGGTCGACTCAAACCAGTTCTAAATCGAACCGAATCATTTTCGAACCGAACCACTCTTAAACTGAACCATTTAAACCAATTCGGTTCAATTTTTTAAATTTCCACACATGCACATCCGTGGGCATAAAGGGTGTTTTAAAGGGTAGCGATGCGATGGTAGGGGACAGCGTGTCCAAATCAGCTTAATAGGCCGTCACTCTTGGGCTCCACTAGCACGTGCAAAGAAAGCGAGAGGCCCTGTGACATGTAGTCGTCAGTGGCTTTTTTTGTTTTTTTGTTAAGAGACCAATTATCAAAAAATTATTAATTTTTGGATTGTTTTAATAAAGGGGGAAAGTATTTCTCCACAAAGAAATTATTAATTTTTGGATTGTTTTAATAAAGGGGAAAGTATTTCTCCACAAAGAAATTATGAATTTTTGGAGTGTTTTAATAAAAGTGAATTTTTGGAGTGTTTTAATTAAAGGGAAAAGTATTTCTCCGCTCGTAATAGATAAAGTTATATCAAATGAGCTTTAAATAACGTTGCTTTGAGGTTATAAGATTAAAAAATTATAATGATAAATATTAATATAATCCTACAATATATTAAAATTACAAAAATACTTTGATTTTTGTCCAAAAAAATGACGTTATTTTGAACTCACCGGATATAACTTATCTAAGTTGACACCGGATATAATTTGTCTCAGCTGACTGGATAAATCATTTACCCTTAATAAAATATAATTTAAGAAAGAATACAAATTTTTATTACTCACTAATCCTTTCGAGGTAGGATATCACAATTTTTATTTATATACATTTGTCTCTTATTTTATCTATTCTGTTTATAACTTAATTGAATGTGCATCAAACTCAGCCATTTACTCATGAAAAGCTATTTGTGGCATGGTAGGAAAATATAATAAAACCAATTTAAATAAAATAATTACTCCCTCTCGCCTATCAACTATCTTGTCCTTTTTTTGTACCACTTTCCTTGTGATGGGAATTAAGAAGGGGATACGACTTCGATAGCGTTATACAACCGAATCAAACAGTTTTTGTGGTTGAACTTGTTCCAGCACTTAATGTTACGACATTAAATTGTTTGTATATAAAACGTGAATTTAAATGTCGAGAATTGATTTGGGGTTGCTGTGGGTGGGATTAAATTGTGACTCAAGATATCATATCGTAGAATCAATTTCATCATGATTTCCCCCTCGTTTTGATAGTTTTGCAATAAGCTCGAATCTTCCATAATTAAATTAGCGATTGTAAAATCAACATCAGACAACACAGTGTGCATTTGGATCCCTTAAGTCCTTAACAAGTATGGTAGTTAAAATCTAGATTTATTTTTTTAATTATAATGATTTCATCAAAATTTCAAACCTTTTTATATTTTTACAATTTTTTTATGATTTTTATTACGTTAGAATTTTATATTTTACGATTTCTTTATCTTTATTTCAATTTTAAGTAAAATTTTGATTTTAATTACCATGTTATTTTCGGAAAGTCATCCATACTTTAGGTAACTAAACAGCAAAGAAAAATAATTACTAAACGGCAAAGAAAAATAATTAATTAAACTTTTGTTCTGTTCTGGCCGGTCCAATAAGCTAGCCAATATAGCAAGTCAATGGCAAGGTTCAAGCCATCTTAACCCTATTAATACTGTAGCATCAACCCAACTGCCCCAACACTGTCATCCTTGCTCATAAGCAGTAGCTTTTCCAATATTAGACACTAAGAGCATGGTTCGTGTATAATATAGGATAAGTCTTGATAGTATATGATCTGATTGTATAAAATCTGATTAAATTTTAATATTATCTGGCGTTTGGCGTGAGCATGGTATTATAAGATAATATCATTTAGTGTAACGAAGGAATAGCCATTTAAAAATACTTGTGGAAATACAAAGAAAATTTGATTTTTTAATGAACAATATTATTTTCACATTAATTTTGAAGATATTAAAACAAGAAAATATGCTTTCTAATACATTTTCTTAATTTATTTATTTGAATCCAAACAAATAGGGTGTAATTAAAGATGTAAGAAAATGGTGCCCAATAATTACTTCTCCTTTTTTATTTCTTAATAATTTTTTTTTCTTTCCGTAATATTTTCCATTGCCATTTCTGTTGGCCACTAAAGAAACTGATTTTCCAGTGTAAATAAATGGGAATTATATGTACTAATGTACCTTCTATGTACATATTGAATGTACGTGTACCCAAACGATATCGCAATTAGCAAGGGAGGTAGGTTTGATTGGACCTCTCTTATTTAACAATAATTTAGATAACACAGACTAGAGAGAAAATTGAGAAACAAAGTTATGAAACTTTCAGATTGATTGTGACAATCTTTTCCTTTCCTTCTTAATTTCAATGTATTATAGCATATTGTAGTGACAAAATAGTGTGTCTATGTACGAACTAATAATAAATTTTAAAAGCATCTGCATATCATATTTTGAATCTTTCGTACTTATCAGCGTAACATATATAACTTTTTTGGAAATCATATATTAAAACCACGATGTTAACCACACACATTAATTGTACTGATCACAAAATTATTTGTTTGGGAGTTTGGAGGGAAGGAAAAGGAAGGGGATCCAAGGGGGAGGGATGAGAAGGAAGGGAAGAAAATTGGAGGGTCAATGAGATATTTTTATAATTTTATCCTTTTTTTTAAATTAATATAAATATTATATTTTACAAATATAATAAATTTAAAATTTCATAACAAAATTATTTACGTATTTTCACACTACTAAAAAAGATCATATTTTTTACGAAATTTTTACGTTGCAAATGATGAAAATTTCGTCAAAAAATTTCTTTTCTGTAGGAATACTTTTCGTCGAAAGGTGACGAAATTTTTATCTGATGAAGTTTTTTTTACTAAAATAAATTGTTGATGAAAAAATGAATTCCGTAAAAATTTTGAAAAAATATTTTCCATCCAAAATTTTCGATGAAAATATGTCCCGATGAAAATTTGACGGAAATTTTTTTGTCAAAATTTTTTAGAAAAATATTTCTATCAAAGTTTTTGACGGAATTTAGATTCCGCAAAAAAATCCGAGCAAATATTTTTCGTCGAAACTTTTTGACGAAAATGTGTCTATTGAAAATTTTGATAGAAATATTTTATATCGAAAATTTTGAAACAAATATTTTCCATTTGACGAAAAAAAATTCGTAAAAAAAATGATGAAAATATTTGCGTCTAAAACTTGTGAAAGAATTTAGATTCTGTAAAGAATTATGACGAATTTTTTTCCGTTAAAATTATTTACAAAAATATTTTTCGTCAAAATTTTTGCCGAATATGGTTTTTTGTCAATATTTTGACGGAAATTAGATTCCATAAAGTATATTGACAAAAAAAAAATTCGGTCATAATTTTTTACATAACTTTTTTTCGTCACAAATTTTTATGAAAATATTTTTCGTCGAAATTTTTTGTTTGAAATGTGTTCCGTTGAAAATTTTGATGGATATATTTTCCGTAAAAATATTTGACGGAAATGTTTTCCGACAATTATTTTTTTTCGATAATTTTCGATGGAAATGTGTTTCGTCGGAAATATTTTTCCTTGAGAGGTTTGATGAAATATTTCCGTTGATAAATTCGACGAATTTAAACTCTATCAAGAATTTTGCCAGAATTTTTTTCCGAAAAAATATCTATGTCAGTGATTATGGTCAAATCTTGTCCAGTCTCTAATTTCGTCTTTAGTTTCATTGGAAATGTTTTTTGGTCTCTATTTTTGACGTAATATGATTTTCGTCAAAAATTTCGTCACTATTTTTGACGAAATATTTTTTGTCGATAAATTTTGTCGGTATTTGAGACTTTTCTAATAATGTCATATTTAAAAATGATTCATAATTATATAGTTTTCACATTTTATTATTAAGGGTAGATAAGTAATTTTCAATATTTTCTCCCTCAAACCCCCCAAATTGGGGGAACTTTAATTTTAAGGGTGAAAAGGGTTTTGGAGGATTTTGTAAAAATCCCCAATTCCCTTCCCCAATATTTTTAAACTCCCAAACAAGGGAATGATTTACTAAAACTAAGGATGTTAACGGGCCGAGCCGAGCCGAGCTTTGATCTTAACGGGCCAAGCCTGTATTTAAACGTGTCCGACTGGTCTTAGCCTGTTACCTGTCACGAATATAATATTGGCCTGTGGCCTAGTTTATTTACGAAAAAAAAAAGCATGTGTGAAGCCTGTCTTAGCCTGTTAGCATGTTAAAGAATAAAAATAAGAGAACAAAATTCTACAAAAAATCAATTTCCAGATTGAAACCTTAGCTTCCAATTTGCAGCAATAATTTACAAAGTCTACAATAAATAAATAAAAATTAAAGTGAGAGAAGGTAGATAACAAGTTATATTATCTTAGCCCATTATAAAAGAAAGTGCCAACAAAAAAAATAAAAATAAAATTGACACAAACAAGCAGTGCACAGTGGAACGAATGAGTTTTTGTGGGTTTATTTGTGTGAAGAAGGATGAAGGATAATATAGAACAACACTAATAATTCCATAAATATACATAAATTCAATATATATCCAAATAGCATAATATATAACAAAATCATCCAAAAAGTCTGTTAAACCAA
>JAVKPL010005473.1:0-10930 GCA_032173675.1 Gastrolobium villosum | reverse complement strand
TCCTATTTAGATTGAGTACGGAAAGTTTGTTATAATATTGTAGTAGATATTCTATGTTTCTGTTGCCTATTAATCTATGCAATGCATAATCAATGAAACCTTCCTATCCTTTTGAAGAAGTAATTACTAATGTGTGAGATGTGATACCAATTTGTAATTGATTTGGGAGCATCTGAACCTGGAAGGATAGTGGGATAAAGTTGTGGTTGAAATAAATCTTTAGAACCATTGCATGACCTCAAAGTTGACAAAGTTATTGTTTGCCTGATTGAATTAGTAATCTCTTGTTAGTTTATATGGTTAGATGCAGGTGATATAATGATTATGTATGGTTTTCTATCAGGTTCTTTCTGTTGTTGGGCTTCTTCAAGATGAAGTTGATCCAATGGTCTCTGTAATGAAGGTGGAGAAGGCTCCTTTGGAATCTTATGCTGACATTGGTGGTTTAGATGCCCAGATACAGGAAATTAAAGAAGCAGTTGAGCTGCCCCTGACACATCCTGAACTATATGAAGACATTGGTATCAAGCCTCCCAAGGGGGTCATATTATATGGAGAACCTGGAACTGGGAAGACCTTACTTGCAAAGGTTTGCATCTATTTGTGTTTCTTATAGGGATGTTAGCGTAGTTTTGAGCACCTCGTTTTCTGTCTCTCATTTTCTCCTTTTAACTCTCTTTTACCTTTAAGCACACTCGTTTTCTGTCTCTCATTTTCTCCTTTTAACTCTCTTTTACCTTTAAGCTGAATTGCTGAAAGCTCCACAATGAGTAAATGCTATGGAGTTTAGAATGCTTTTCTCTATTTATTGACAAAAAGAGATTTGTGTGGTTATCTAGTCTGTGCAGTTTGGAAATCACTGTCTGTGGCCGCATTGTTTATCGTGCTACTTTCAGGAACTACGTTCATGGTTACGGTACAGATACAGGTATCATATCCGTGCAATGTAGTTCTTGAAAGTAACATTGATATATATATATATATATATATATATATATATATATATAGATATATATCTGCACAGCAGTTTCTCTGTGTGTGTGTGTTGTGTTTTATGTTCCTTAATGCCCTGTTTCAGGGTGCTGTTACCACGGACATTATTAAATATGACTAATATTATATTGATATTGGAAACTCATGTTACAACGTAGTTTTTATCCTGTATTTGCATGCATGTATGTGTCAGATTTTAAATACTTCTATACACTCTTTTACCAGTGGTTTTGTTGCTGACACAGTTATTATAGTAAATATTATTCATGCGGAAGAATTATGTGACAATCTCTTCTTAATCTAAAGTTGTTTAAACCTTCCAGGTGATAGGCATTATTTAAAACTCTATTGGAAATTTATAATTTGTATTAGGAAGAAACAATTATTTATCTGGAAAAAGCAATTGACAAGTTATTGATTTATTTTTGTTTTATGATATAGTATATGATC
This sequence comes from Gastrolobium villosum, assembly GCA_032173675.1. Taxonomy (NCBI): domain Eukaryota; kingdom Viridiplantae; phylum Streptophyta; class Magnoliopsida; order Fabales; family Fabaceae; genus Gastrolobium; species Gastrolobium villosum. Next base: position 9,487 of record JAVKPL010005473.1, on the reverse strand, counting down.
TTTGCCAGAAATGCAGTTTGACCTGTGCAAGTTATAAGCTTTAACCGACCTGTGTATTACTGTATGGTCTATATTTTTTATTATTGCTTGTAATTACAAGCACACATGCACCATCACTTAGGTCTAAGAAAATGCCATTTGTGCCTTCAGGCTGTGGCAAACTCAACATCGGCGACATTCTTACGTGTTGTTGGTAGTGAATTGATACAAAAATACTTGGGAGATGGTCCAAAACTTGTGAGGGAACTTTTCAGAGTTGCTGATGATCTTTCGCCTTCTATTGTCTTCATTGATGAAATTGATGCTGTTGGTACAAAAAGGTAAACCCCAACTTTAGGAGTCATGTAGGTGGGGTGGGGGTAGAAGAGTGATATGTCTTGTATCACTCTATGAGCTCTTAGGATTCTTTTCCTTACATTCATGAGCTTACTTGTTAATATGCCATACAGGTATGATGCTCACTCAGGTGGAGAACGTGAAATTCAAAGGACCATGTTAGAGTTGCTGAACCAATTAGATGGTTTTGATTCAAGAGGAGACGTGAAAGTGATTCTGGCGACCAACAGAATTGAAAGTCTTGATCCAGCTTTACTACGACCTGGTCGAATTGACAGGAAGATAGAATTTCCTCTTCCTGATATCAAAACAAGGAGACGCATTTTCCAGGTAGGCATAACTAATTTTATGAAAGCAACACACCTAATGTTGTTTCTTCTGATTCTATGTGATATCTTGGTATGCCTGTTCGATCATATGATTAAATGACCTTATACTTTGGAATTAAGATACACACATCAAGGATGACATTAGCCGATGATGTCAACTTGGAAGAATTTGTTATGACTAAGGATGAATTCTCTGGAGCTGATATAAAGGCAATATGTACTGAAGCTGGCTTACTTGCATGCATAAGCCTGTTATAGAAGAAGATCATGGTCCAATGGATACTGATGTAAATTGGGATGGTGACACAATGGTCCAATTACCAAGCCCAAAGGTTAGAATGTCTAAGAGGAGTAAGGTAAGGCCTAAATGGTTAAGGGACTATGAGGTGTAAGGTGCATGACTCAAGGGTGAGTCACTGATTCTGTTAGGATTCTATTTTTCTGTTTTGCTGCCTGTATTCTGTTATAGGAGTGAGAAAGTATTATGTGTGTAGTGGACAGTGTGCGTTGCTTTTCTGTTTTGGGGTGGGAGAGTATGGCTATAAATGCCTATGTATCTTACCTTGATGAATAAGAAGAATTTGCATTTTTCCAGTATTTCTGGTTTAGGAGGAATTATCTCCCCTCGAAGAGAGATAGTCTTTTTACTTTGGCTAATTGTTATACTGATATTGTCTAAGTGCTATCATTGGTGCTTTCATTGAGCTTTATTTCCTTTCACCATGACTGTTCCCCCTGTTTCTTCTGAGTCCACAGATTCCACCCTAGCAAAAATTTTGCAATCTCAGTTACACATCCAACAAGACTTGAAGTCCATCAACCAACGCGTTTCTTCGTTAGAAGCTGGAGCAGCAATTCCAGGTTCTACCGTGAAGGGCTCTACTTCCGGGCCTCACTCCACTGGCGTTTCGACTGAAATCAAAGCTGCTACTATCAAGCTTGATGTCCCACGATTTGATGGATCTGACCCTTTGGGATGGATATTCAAGATCTCCCAATTTTTTGAATTCCATGGTACACCAGAAATCCAACGTCCTCGCATTGCGTCTTTCTATATGGAAGGCGAAGCCCTTGGCTGGTACAAATGGATGTTCGCCAACGGTCAAATCACTTCCTGGCAGATGTTGCTTCAAGCTCTGGAGCTTCGTTTTGCCCCTTCTCAGTATGACGACCCCAAAGGTGATTTAATGAAACTACTTCAAACTGATTCCGTAAGGGATTATCAGGCTCAATTTGAGAAACTCGCTAATAGATGTATTGGCTTACCTCCACCATACCTCCTTAGTTGCTTCATCTCTGGCCTCAAACCTGATATTCGACGCGACGTCCAAGCTCTCCAGCCACTGTCGTTGGCTCAAGCAATCGGATTGGCTCGACTCCAGGAGGACAAACAACAGGATCAGCGAACCAGTGTTCGCCCGAAGCCATTTGTTCCATCGTCCTCTTATTCCGGTGGTTCCACCCGCCCTCCGGTGGTTACTTCCCCTGTGCCGTTCGGCATCCCAAGTTCGAGTCCCGGATCGAAAGCCGCTCCTGGGCCCAAACCACAGATCCGCCGTCTGCTACCAGCCGAGCTTCAAGCACGGCGAGACAAGGGGTTATGTTACTACTGCGATGACAAGTATCATCAGGGCCACAAATGTAAACGAACTTTCATGATTTTGATCGTTTCACCAGATCCAGATGATTCTACGAACATGCAACAATTATTGATGGAGGAATCGGGTATGGCTTCTTCGTCGAGTGAGAGTTCTGATCCCCACAGTGATGCTGACAAGGCTCAAATTAGTTTCCATGCCTTTTTGGGCCACACTGTGCCTCAGACCTTACGTGTGCAAGGCAAGGTGGGGTCAGCCCAACTATCTATCCTCATTGATAGTGGGAGCACCCACAACTTTATCCAGCCCAGACTTGCTCGTTTTTTGGGCCTTAAGGTGCAACAGGCCCAAGGTTTTCTAGTCCTGGTAGGGAATGGTGAGGAGTTGAAATGTAACTCTTGGTGTCAACAAGTAAGTTTAACTATTGGGGATCATAAATTTGAAGTTGATCTACACTTGCTCCCAATTTTTGGGGCTGATTTGGTCCTTGGAGTTCAGTGGCTCAAAACTCTTGGGCCCATCTTGACTGATTATGATAATCTCACAATGAAATTTGTTAGAAATGCAGCAGTGGTCACATTGCAAGGAAAGCCACTTGTGGAGGCCCAAGGGGTGTCGGTGGCCCAAATGAAAAGAATGCTTTCTAACCATTCAATTTCTGAATTGTTCCATCTTCAAGCGGTGACCCCACACTCATTATTGCCATCCGAAACACCAGCGCCACCAGAAATCGAGTTTCTCCTCCAGCGATTTTCCTTGTTGTTCGAAGATCCCACACACCTGCCTCCTATCCGTTCAATAGACCATCAAATACCGCTGCTGCCTGGGGCTTCACCTGTCAACGTGCGTCCTTACCGCTATCCCTACTTTCAGAAGCGCGAAATCGAGCGGCTCACTTCGGAGATGCTTACAGCAGGGATCATCCAGGACAGTACCAGTCCGTTTTCATCACCTGTCCTCCTTGTTCGCAAGAAAGATGGCTCTTGGCGATTTTGCACGGATTATCGGGCACTTAACGCAATCACGCAACCGGATCGCTTTCCTATTCCTTCCATTGACGAGTTGCTCGATGAACTCCATGGGGCTTGTTGTTTTTCGAAGCTTGACCTTCGCTCCGGCTACCATCAGATACGCATGAGCCCAGGTGATGTTCAAAAAACTGCTTTTCGTACACACGAAGGCCACTTCGAGTATCTCGTAATGCCGTTTGGGTTATGTAACGCCCCGGCTACTTTTCAGGCTACAATGAATTCCTTGTTTAAACCCTTCCTTCGTAAATTTGTTATTGTTTTTTTTGATGATATTTTGGTGTTTAGCAAGTCATTGGAGGATCATATTAGTCACTTGGAGGAGACATTTACCACACTACTGCACAATCAGTTTTTTCTGAAACGTTCCAAATGTGTGTTCGCTCAAAGCTCTCTGGAGTATCTTGGCTATATAATTTCTTCAGTTGGTGTTGGTCCTGATCCTGAAAAAATAAAAGCTATGCTCGCTTGGCCACCGCCTATATCCATCAAGCAATTACGTGGATTTTTGGGGTTAACCGGGTTCTACCGTCGATTTGTCCAAGGTTATGCCTCCATTGCTGCCCCTCTAACGGAATTACTGAAGAAAGATTCATTCCTGTGGTCTCCAGCAGCCCAAACTGCCTTTGAATTGCTCAAGCATGCAATGACTCAATCCCCAGTATTGGCATTGCCTGATTTTACTGCACCATTCACTGTCGAGACGGATGCTTCAGGCATTGGCATGGGGGCTGTGCTTCTACAACGTGGACATCCCATCGGATATTTCAGCAAAAAGTTCTGTGGGAAATTGCAAGCTGCCTCTACATACGTTCGCGAATTGCATGCTATAGTTGAAGCTGTTAAGAAGTGGCGACACAACTTGTTGGGCAGAAAATTTACTATTCACACCGACCACCGCAGTTTAAAGGAGCTCATGACTCAAACTATTCAAACTCCAGATCAACAATATTACCTTTCCAAGCTGTTAGGCTACGATTATGAGATCAAATATAAGCCGGGACCGGAGAATAATGTCGCAGATGCCCTTTCTAGATTGCATGAGGTGGATTCCCAACTACTTGCCTTGACCGTACCTCAGTTTGATGTGTTACATAAACTCAAAAAGGAGTGTACTGAGGACTCTGAGTTGGCCAAATTCATGCAGGACTTGGTTCACAATCCTCAAGCCCACCCGGGATACTCCTTAAGCCAAGGTGTATTATTTTACAAAGGCCGTATTTTTGTACCCGCGAAGTCAGCCTTAAAACAATTATTCTTGGAAGAATTCCATTCTTCTCCATCGGGTGGACACATGGGCATTAAGAAAACATATGCTCGGTTGGGAACAAATTTTTACTGGCATGACATGTTGACGGATGTCACTCACTTTGTCCAGCATTGCCTCATTTGTCAACAGATTAAGGTTCCCGCCACTCGACCCAAAGGCCTCTTACAACCAATTCTGGCACCAACGGCAGTATGGGAAGATATTGCAATGGATTTCATTGTTGGGCTGCCTTCTTTCCAAAACTTTACTGTCATCTTCGTGGTTGTGGATCGCTTGTCCAAAGCTGGACATTTTGGGATGCTTCCTACCCATTTTACAGCTGTGAAAGTGGCTGAATTATTCAGTCATATGGTATGTCGCCTACATGGTATGCCTAAAAGCATAATTTCTGACCGGGACCCTGTCTTCATGAGTAAGTTTTGGCAGGAGCTATTTGCACTAAGTGGTACTAAGTTGAGGATGTCCTCTGCCTACCACCCACAAAGTGATGGCCAAACGGAGGTGCTAAACCGCGTGTTGCAACAATACTTACGCGCATATGTCCATACTCAACCCAAGCTATGGGGTCGTTTTTTACATTGGGCTGAATGGTGTTATAACACTTCCGTCCACTCTGCCACCGGGTTTACTCCTTTTCAGATTGTTTTTGGCCGTGAACCTCCCTCCCTACCAACTTATGTTGCTGGTACTAGTAATATAGAGGCTGTTGATTCTGAATTGAGTACTAGGGAGGCTACCTTAGCTCAACTCAAACAGAAACTGCTCCGTGCTCAAAATGCTATGAAGTTGGCTGCTGATAAACATAGACAAGATCACCCATTCAAGCTGCATGACATGGTTTTGGTGCGCCTTCGACCTTATAGGCAACAATCAGTGGCCCAACGGCTTAATCACAAATTGGCAAAAAGGTACTATGGACCGTTCCAGATCATTAAATGCATTGGTCCGGTCGCTTTTCAATTAGATTTGCCCCCTGAATCTAAGATTCATCCGGTATTTCACGCTTCTCTTCTTAAGCCATTTCATCAAGACCCTCATACTGCTCCACTCGCATTACCTGCTACGGCTTTTTCCAATCAACCCGTCGTTCAACCTCTGGCCATTTTGGATTCTACAATCGACTCTATTACTGGTCAGGAAAAAGTCCTCATACAATGGGAAGGGTTGTACCCCGAAGATTCAACTTGGGAGCTGCTTGATGATCTCTTGAAGTCTTATCCAACCTTGCACCTTGAGGACAAGGTGTTTGTTGAAGGGGTAGCGGATGTTATGCATAAGCCTGTTATAGAAGAAGATCATGGTCCAATGGATACTGATGTAAATTGGGATGGTGACACAATGGTCCAATTACCAAGCCCAAAGGTTAGAATGTCTAAGAGGAGTAAGGTAAGGCCTAAATGGTTAAGGGACTATGAGGTGTAATGCGCATGACTCAATGGTGTGTCAATGATACTGTTAGGATCTAATTTTCTGTTTTGCTGCTTGTATTCTGTTATAGGAGTGAGAAAGTATTATGTGTGTAGTGGACAGTGTGCGTTGCTTTTTCTGTTTTGGGGTGGGAGAGTATGGCTATAAATGCCTATGTATCTTACCTTGATGAATAAGAAGAATTTGCATTTTTCCAGTATTTCTGATTTATGAGGAATTATCTCCCCTCGAAGAGAGATAGCCTTTTACTTTTGTTATTTGTTATCTTGATATAGCTTTAGTGCTATCACATCCACTCTCCACAATTTAATTCCCCTTGCATTGCAAGTGGTTAGGTGTTCTGTTAAGAGCAGTTGACTTAAAAATGAAGTTGTAATTGATTGTAAAGCAATAAATTTTTTTTTTTGGAGCAAGAAAAAAAAACAAAACCAAAGACATTAAGAAACCAACATCCAAAGAATCAGCCATGAGATCCTACTCATTTTAAACAAAAATCACAAGCATAACATAATTTCTCGCAGCAAGCTAACCGTTATTATTGGCATAAAACTTTAGGTTTTATTTTTCTTATGTTGCATGAGACAAGTTGTCTCATGCAACACACAAAAAAATGGGTTAAAGCATTTTTTTATTTTTTCTCTCTTCCTTTTTAGTAGGTCTCACCCACTTTTTATGTGTTGCATGAGACAACTTGTCTCATGCAACATAAGAAAAATAAAACCCTAAAACTTTTTTATAATAGTAGTTGTCACAATCTGAATCTTTAGCCAAATGTTCTCTGGGTATACGAGAGTTTCTTTGGGTGATGCGAGACGCATATATCTTAGACTTTCTGTAAGGCAACAATTTATGCAGATGGCTATTCAACATCAATGTCCTCCGTGTCTGTTCTATCCAATCACCTTGGTATTGCAGATACTTTGACCACAAGTTCTCCCACCTTTTCCTCCTTCTAGATTCATTTTGTTGTTCTTGGCTAGCTATATTTGGTGATGGCACCGGTCGGAATAAATCTTTACTGTGAGATGTACCGAAAATTTAGTGTAATTGCAATTCATTTTGTGATACATGGACAAAAATATCACATCATCTGGCTAGCTGTCATTTAATTTTTCTTTTTTTCAGATGATATGGTATTTTTTGTTCACGTATTATAAAATGAATGGCAATTGCACTGAATCTTTAGTGTATCGAATTACACTGAAAATTTATTCCCTGTTTGTTGTGCAGTATCATTATCTTCATATCTTTTTTTTTTTTTTTTTTGGTACAGAATTATCTTCATATCTTTGAAATCCAGCTTCAATTAACATGTCTTCAATTTTTAGGCTTACGTAATCTCTTGGACAGTTCTCCAACACAAATTTACAATAAAATAAAATAAGATAAAAATTGACCAACTTCAACACAAATTTAACGAGATTTTTAACATTTTATCATTTCAATCATTAGCTTTTAATTGAACGTCATATTTCCAAAATTAAGGTTCAGGGAAGTACTCATATATAATTTTATTCCGTCAATAATAATTAAAAACAAATTGTTAAGAGAATTTTTAAAAAATTATTAAATTCAAGAGTAAATAAAAAAAGAAGTGAAATAAAACATTTGAACCTGGGCTGACTCAGCCAAAACATCGAAGACCAAATTTAATGGCCCGGGATTCACGCTGATTCTGTTTCATCATTCAGTTACGGAAGAGTGCGAGAAAAAGCACATGAAAAGAAGAGACTGATAAAAGGAAACAAGTTTAGAAGTTGAACGCACACCACACCGCTATCGTCATCATCGTGTGAGCTGAGGTAAGTGCATATAGCTGGTAGTTTTAGTTCTTCTCTTGGTTTCATATTTATTAGATACGGCATCTGAATCCAGACTTAGGTAAATTGTTTTGTGCACGACCTGTTTGATAAAATTGCCGATATAGGTTTGAATTTGAACTGATATTGTGGACTGGAGAGACTAACTATTGCTCTGCAAATTTCTATTCGTTCTTTGTTTTGTTTTTGTCTTTTAGAATCTTCAAACAGCTGAGGAAGTTAATTGGTGTTTGCTTCATGTAATTTAAAACGGATGGTGCTTAATCTGTTTGCTACTTTTGCCCTTTCAGTGCACCACATTTTCTTTTCCTTTTCCATGTTAGTTTGTTGTTTTTCTCTGTGGTTTGGATCCTGATTTGTCTTCCAGTTGTTTGAGTCTCTGCTAAAGACGCCATTATATATGTATATATATTTTGCCTGTGTACTGTAGAAATTATATTCGAATGGAATTTGAGACACGAAGCATGGGTGAACTGAAGGCATGGGGATATGTGACAGACAGGGCATTATTGTTGTCTTCTGTTTTGTTAGTGGATGCTAAGGGGTTAGCCTATATAACCTTTGTTAGGACTTGGTCATTTTTTGGAAGGGACAATAAAACTGTAACGTGAGATCCACATGAATTATAAGATTTTACATTTCTAACATGGGATAGGATATTGTGACACCTAAGTTATGTTACACCCATGTGACACCCAATCAATCTCATCGTTAGATCGTTTATGTTGATCCAACGGTTATATTTATTTCTACCTTTGTATGATCATGATTTCCCAAATTTGAAGTGAAAGCATGAATTATGGGAAATCATGACCATATAAAGGTAGAAATAAATATAAAATATTAAATTTGAGAAATCATGATCATACAAATATGAAAATAAATATAACCGTTGGATCAACATTGTAGTATGCTAACGGTGAGATTTTGGGTGTTACATGAGTGTAACAACTTGTGTTTAGATATCCTATCCCTTCTAATATTAAGTATTAAAAATAAGAGGATGAATATTCTTACTACCAAAGTTTTTTCCTACTAACTTACTACCTATCTAATCACAATTGTATAAATTTTTTCACTTTTTTTTTTTTTTCAAAAACTTTTTAGCATTCTCTCTATTCAACGGTGATTAGATAAGTAGTGAGTTAGTAGTAAAAAATTTTGGTTGTAAGAATATCTTTCCTCTAAAAATAATATGTATAGATATAAAATTGTATTTATTCATGCAAAATAAAAAGATAAAATTCAATATTTAAATATAGCCACAATAAATTGTAAATAGAGATAAAACTTAAATAAGCTTAAATGTTTTCGGTCTTGATAATTCAAATAATTGTACAATCTATTTAGGTCGCGATTTTAACAACAATGCACCTAATTAAATAAGTGAAAAAAATTTCTGAATTTAAATATAGTTCACGAAACGATTGTAAATAGAGATTAAAAATTTAAAAAAGCTTAAATGTTTTCGGTCTTGATAATTCAAATAATTGTACTGAAATACCGTCATTTTAGGTCGCATTAGATAAATTTAAGAACAATGCAACCCAATTAAATAATTGTACAATACATTGAGTAAATCAAAATTGTAAAAAATTTGTGGAATAGTAATAAGTGATATAAATAAGCATTTCACTCTTTTACTTAGCAATACGCAACTGTGAACCTAAGCAGATGT
>JAVKPL010005472.1:0-10939 GCA_032173675.1 Gastrolobium villosum | reverse complement strand
TTTATTTTATTCATCCATTTTCGACGGAATACATTTTTCGTCAAAAATCTTCGACGGAATCCGTTTTTCATCGAAAAACATCACAAAATCAATTTCTTTTGCATTTATTTTATTCATCCATTTTCAACGGAATACATTTTTCGTCAAAAATCTTCCATTTTTCGTCGAAAAATTCATAAAATCAATTTCTTTTACATTTATTTAATCATCTATTTTTCGACGGAATCCTTTGCAAAAATCTTCGACGGATTCTATTTTCCGTCGAAAAACTTCACAAAATCAATTTCTTTTGCATTTATTTTATTCATCCATTTTCGAAGGAATTCATTTTCCGTCAAAAATCTTCGACGGAATCCATTTTCCGTCGAAAAACTTCACAAAATCAATTTCTTTAGCATTTATTTTATTCATCCATTTTCGAAGGAATTCATTTTCCGTCAAAAATCTTCGACGGAATCCATTTTCCGTCGAAAAACTTCACAAAATCGATTTCTTTTGCATTTATTTTATTCATCCATTTTCGAAGGAATTCATTTTCCGTCAAAAATCTTCAACGGAATCTATTTTTCGTCGAAAAACTTCACAAAATCAATTTCTTTTGCATTTATTTTATTCATCATTTTCGACGGAATTCATTTTCCGTCAAAAATCTCCGACAGAATTCATTTTCCGTTGAAAAACTTCACAAAATCAATTTCTTTTGCATTTATTTTAATCATCCGTTTTTGATGGAATTTATTTTCCGTCAAAAATCTTCGACGGAATCCATTTTCCGTCGAATCCATTTTTCGTCGAAAAACTTCTCAAAATCAATTTCTTTTGCATTTATTTTATTCATCCGTTTTCGACGGAATACATTTTTCTTCAAAAATCTTCAACGGAATCCATTTTTCGTCGAAAAATTAATAAAATCAATTTCTTTTGCATTTATTTTATTCATCCATTTTCAACGGAATTCATTTTCCGTCAAAAATCTTCGACGGAATCCATTTTTCGTCGAAAAACATCATAAAATCAATTTCTTTTGCATTTATTTTATTCATCCATTTTCGACGGAATCTGTTTTCCATCGAAAAATTTCACAAAGAAAAATTCACAAAATCAATTTCTTTTGCATTTATTTTATTAATCCGTTTTTCATCGAAAAACTTCTTAAAATCAATTTCTTTTGCATTTATTTTATTCCTCCATTTTCGACGGAATACATTTTGCGTCAAAAATCTTCGACGGAATCCGTTTTTCATTGAAAACCTTCATAAAATCAATTTCTTTTGCATTTATTTTATTCATCCGTTTTCGACGGAATACATTTTTCGCCGAAAAATTAATAAAATCAATTTCTTTTGCATTTATTTTATTCATACATTTACAACTGAATTCATTTTCCGTTAAAAATCTTCGACGGAATCCATTTTTCATCGAAAAAGTTCATAAAATCAATTTCTTTTGCATTTATTTTATTCATCCATTTTCGACGGAATTCATTTTCCGCCCAAAATCTTCGACGGAATCCATTTTCCGTCGAAAAACTTCACAAAATCAATTACTTTTGCATTTATTTTATTCATCCATTTTCGACGGAATTCAGTTTCCGTCAAAAATGTTCACAAAATCAATTTCATTTGCATTTATTTTATTCATCCGTTTTCGACAAAATACATTTTTCGTCAAAAATCTTTAACGGAATCCATTTTTCGTCGAAAAACTTCATAAAATCAATTTCTTTTGCATTTATTTTATTCATCCATTTTCAACGGAATTCATTTTCCGTGAAAAATCTTCGACAGAATCTATTTTTCGTCGAAAAACTTCACAAAATCAATTTCTTTTGCATTTATTTTATTCATCATTTTCGACGGAATTCATTTTCCGTCAAAAATCTTCGACGGAATCCATTTTCCGTCGTAAAACTTCAAAAAATCAATTTCTTTTGCATTTATTTTATTATTCCGTTTTCGACGAAATTCTTTTTCCGTCGAAAAACTTCACAAAACCAATTTCTTTTGCATTTATTTTTATTCATCCGTTTTCGACGGAACACATTTTTCATCAAAAATCTTCGACGGAATCCATTTTCGTCAAAAAACTTCATAAAATCAATTTCTTTTGCATTTTTTTATTCATCCATTTTGGACGGAATTTGTATTCCGTCCAAAAACTTCACAAAATCAATTTCTTTTGCATTTATTTTATTCATCCATTTTCGACGGAATTCATTTTCTTTCAAAAATCTTCGACGGAATCCATTTTTCGTCGAAAAACTTCATAAAATCAATTTCTTTTGCATTTATTTTATACATCCATTTTCAACGGAATTCACTTTCCGTGAAAAATCTTCGACAGAATCTATTTTCCGTCGAAAAACTTCACAAAATCAATTTCTTTTGCATTTATTTTATTCATCATTTTCGACGGAATTCATTTTCCGTCAAAAATCTTCGACGAAATCCATTTTTCGTCGTAAAACTTCACAAAATCAATTTCTTTTGCATTTATTTTATTCATCTATTTCCGACAGAATTCATTTTCCGTTGAAAAACTTCACAAAATCAATTTCTTTTGCATTTATTTTAATCATCCGTTTTTGATGGAATTTATTTTCCGTCAAAAATCTTCGACGGAATCCATTTTCCGTCAAAAATATTCTACGGAATCCATTTTCCGTCGAAAAACTTCACAAAATCAATTTCTTTTGCATTTATTTTATTCATCCATTTTCGACGGAATACATTTTTCGTCAAAAATCTTCGACGGAATCCGTTTTTCATTGAAAAACTTCATAAAATCAATTTCTTTTGCATTTATTTTATTCCTCCATTTTCGACGGAATTCATTTTCCGTCAAAAATCTTCGACGGAATCCATTTTTCATCGAAAAACTTCATAAAATCAATTTCTTTTGCATTTATTTTATTCCTCCATTTTCGACGGAATCCATTTTCCGTCGAAAAACTTCACAAAATCAATTTCTTTTGCATTTATGTTATTCATCCATTTTCGACGGAATACATTTTTCGTCAAAAATCTTCGACGGAATCCGTTTTTCATCGAAAAACATCACAAAATCAATTTCTTTTGCATTTATTTTATTCATCCATTTTCAACGGAATTCATTTTCCGTCAAAAATCTTCACAAAATCAATTTCTTTTGCATTTATTTTATTCATCCGTTTTCGACGGAATACATTTTTCGTCAAAAATCTTAACCGGAATCCATTTTTCGTCGAAAAACTTCATAAAATCAATTTCTTTTACATTTATTTTATTCATCCATTTTTCGACGGAATCCTTTTTCCGTCAAAAATCTTCGACGGATTCTATTTTCCGTCGAAAAACTTCACAAAATCAATTTCTTTTGCATTTATTTTATTCATCCATTTTCGAAGGAATTCATTTTCCGTCAAAAATCTTCGACGGAATCCATTTTCCGTCGAAAAACTTCACAAAATCAATTTCTTTAGCATTTATTTTATTCATCTATTTTCGACGGAATTTATTTTCCGTCAAAAATCTTCGACGGAATCCATTTTCCGTCGAAAAACTTCACAAAATCAATTTATTTTGTATTTATTTTATTCATCCGTTTTCGAGGGAATTCATTTTCCGTCCAAAATCTTCGACGGAATCCATTTTCCGTCAAAAATCTTCTACGGAATCCATTTTCCGTCGAAAAACTTCTCAAAATCAATTTCTTTTGCATTTATTTTATTCATCCGTTTTCGACGGAATACATTTTTCTTCAAAAATCTTCAACGGAATCCATTTTTCGTCGAAAAATTAATAAAATCAATTTCTTTTGCATTTATTTTATTCATCCATTTTCAACGGAATTCATTTTCCGTCAAAAATCTTCGACGGAATCCATTTTTCGTCGAAAAACATCATAAAATCAATTTCTTTTGCATTTATTTTATTCATCCATTTTCGACGGAATCTGTTTTCCATCGAGAAATTTCACAAAATCAATTTCTTTTGCATTTATTTTATTCATCCATTTTCGACGGAATACATTTTCCGTCAAAAATCTTCGACGGAATCCATTTTCCGTCGAAAAACTCACAAAATCAATTTCCTTTGCATTTATTTTATTAATCCGTTTTTCATCGAAAAACTTCTTAAAATCAATTTCTTTTGCATTTATTTTTTTCCTCCATTTTCGACGGAATACATTTTGCGTCAAAAATCTTCGACGGAATCCGTTTTTCATTGAAAAACTTCATAAAATCAATTTCTTTTGCATTTATTTTATTCATCCGTTTTCGACGGAATACATTTTTCGTCGAAAAATTAATAAAATCAATTTCTTTTGCATTTATTTTATTCATACATTTACAACTGAATTCATTTTCCGTTAAAAATCTTCGACGGAATCCATTTTTCATCGAAAAAGTTCATAAAATCAATTTCTTTTGCATTTATTTTATTCATCCATTTTCGACGGAATTCATTTTCCGTCCAAAATCTTCGACGGAATCCATTTTCCGTCGAAAAACTTCACAAAATCAATTACTTTTGCATTTATTTTATTCATCCATTTTCGACGGAATTCAGTTTCCGTCAAAAATGTTCACAAAATCAATTTCATTTGCATTTATTTTATTCATCCGTTTTCGACAAAATACATTTTTCGTCAAAAATCTTTAACGGAATCCATTTTTCGTCAAAAAACTTCATAAAATCAATTTCTTTTGCATTTATTTTATTCATCCATTTTCAACGGAATTCATTTTCCGTGAAAAATCTTCGACAGAATCTATTTTTCGTCGAAAAACTTCACAAAATCAATTTCTTTTGCATTTATTTTATTCATCATTTTCGACGGAATTCATTTTCCGTCAAAAATCTTCGACGGAATCCATTTTCCGTCGTAAAACTTCAAAAAATCAATTTCTTTTGCATTTATTTTATTCATCTATTTCCGACGGAATTCATTTTCCGTCAAAAATCTTCGACGGAATCCATTTTCCGTTGAAAAACTTCACAAAATCAATTTCTTTTGCATTTATTTTAATCATCCGTTTTTGAGGGAATTTATTTTCCGTCAAAAATCTTCGACGGAATCCATTTTCCGTCAAAAATATTCTAAGGAATCCATTTTCCGTCGAAAAACTTCACAAAATCCATTTCTTTTGCATTTATTTTATTCATCCGTTTTCGACGGAATACATTTTTCGTCAAAAATCTTCAACGGAATACATTTTCCGTCGAAAAACTTCACAAAATCAATTTCTTTTGCATTTATTTTAGTCATCCGTTTTCGACGAAATACATTTTTCGTCAAAAATCTTCGACGGAATCCATTTTTCGTTAAAAATCTTCTACGGAATCCATTTTCCGTCGAAAAACTGCACAAAATCAATTTCTTTTGCATTTATTTTATTCATCTGTTTTCGACGGAATTAGTTTTCTGTCGAAAAACTTCACAAAATGAATTTCTTTTGCATTTATTTTATTCATTCATTTTCGAAAGAATCCATTTTTCGTTGAAAAACTTCATAAAATCAATTTCTTTTGCATTTATTTTATTCATACATTTACAACTGAGTTCATTTTCCGTTAAAAAACTTCGACGGAATGCATTTTTCATCGAAAAACTTCATAAAATCAATTTCTTTTACATTTATTTTATTCATCCATTTTCGACAGAATTCATTTTCCGTCCAAAATCTTCGACGGAATCCATTTTCCGTCGAAAAACTTCGCAAAATCAATTTCTTTTGCATTTATTTTATTCATCCATTTTCGACGGAATTCATTTTCCGTCAAAAATCTTCACAAAATCAATTTCTTTTACATTTATTTTATTCATCCATTTTCGACGAAATACATTTTTCGACAAAAATCTTCAACGGAATCCATTTTTCGTCGAAAAACTTCATAAAATCAATTTCTTTTGCATTTATTTTATTCATCCATTTTCAACGGAATTCATTTTCCGTTAAAAATCTTTGACGGAATCTTTTTTCCGTCGAAAAACTTCACAAAATCAATTTCTTTTGCATTTATTTTATTCATCATTTTCGACGGAATTCGTTTTCCGTCAAAAATCTTCGACGGAATCCATTTTCCGTCGTAAAACTTCACAAAATCAATTTCTTTTGCATTTATTTTATTCATCTATTTCCGACGGAATTCATTTTCCGTAAAAAATCTTCGACGGAATCCATTTTCCGTTGAAAAACTCCACAAAATCAATTTCTTTTGCATTTATTTTAATAATCCGTTTTTATTGGAATTTATTTTACGTCAAAAATCTTCGGCGGAATCCATTTTCCGTCAAAAATCTTCTACGGAATCCATTTTCCGTCGAAAAACTTCACAAAATCAATTTCTTTTGCATTTATTTTATTCATCCATTTTCGACGGAATACATTTTTCGTCAAAAATCTTAACCGGAATCCATTTTTTGTCGAAAAACTTCATAAAATCAATTTCTTTTACATTTATTTTATTCATCCATTTTTCGACGGAATCCTTTTTCCGTCAAAAATCTTCGACGGAATCTATTTTCCGTCGAAAAACTTCACAAAATCAATTTCTTTTGCATTTATTTTATTCATCCATTTTCGAAGGAATTCATTTTCCGTCAAAAATCTTCAACGGAATCCATTTTCCGTCGAAAAACTTCACAAAATCAATTTCTTTAGCATTTATTTTATTCATCTATTTTCGACGGAATTTATTTTCCGTCAAAAATCATCGACGGAATCCATTTTCCGTCGAAAAACTTCACAAAATCAATTTATTTTGTATTTATTTTATTCATCCGTTTTCGAGGGAATTCATTTTCCGTCCAAAATCTTCGACGGAATCCATTTTCCGTCAAAAATCTTCTACGGAATCCATTTTCCGTCGAAAAACATCTCAAAATCAATTTCTTTTGCATTTATTTTATTCATCCGTTTTCGACGGAATACATTTTTCGTCAAAAATCTTCAACGGAATCCATTTTTCGTCGAAAAATTAATAAAATCAATTTCTTTTGCATTTATTTTATTCATCCATTTTCAACGGAATTCATTTTCCGTCAAAAATCTTCGACGGAATCCATTTTTCGTCGAAACACTTCATAAAATCAATTTCTTTTGCATTTATTTTATTCATCCATTTTCGACGGGATCTGTTTTCCATCGAAAAATTTCACAATATCAATTTCTTTTGCATTTATTTTATTCATCCATTTTCGACGGAATTCATTTTCCGTCGAAAAACTTACAAAATAAATTTCTTTTGCATTAATTTAATTCATCCATTTTCGACGGAATACATTTTCCGTCCAAAATCTTCGACGGAATCCATTTTCCTTCGAAAAACTCAAAATCAATTTCCTTTGCATTTATTTTATTAATCCGTTTTCGACTAAATTCTTTTTCCGTCGAAAAACTTCACAAAATCAATTTCTTTTGCATTTATTTTAGTCATCCGTTTTCGACGAAATACATTTTTCGTCAAAAATCTTCGACGGAATCCATTATTCGTCGAAAAACTTCATAAAATCAATTTCTTTTGCATTTATTTTATTCATCCATTTTCGACGGAATTCATTTTCTTTCAAAAATCTTCGACGGAATCCATTTTTCATCGCATAACTTCATAAAGTCAATTTCTTTTGCATTTATTGTATTCATCCGTTTTCGATGGAATTCATTTTCCGTCAAAAATCTTCGACGGAATCCATTTACCATCAAAAATCTTCTACAGAATCCATTTTCCGTCGAAAAACTTCAAAAAATCAATTTCTTTTGCATTTATTTTATTATTCCATTTTCGACGAAATTCTTTTTCCGTCGAAAAACTTCACAAAATCAATTTCTTTTGCATTTATTTTTATTCATCCGTTTTCGACGGAACACATTTTTGATCAACAATCTTCGACGGAAGCCATTTTCGTCAAAAAACTTCATAAAATCAATTTCTTTTGCATTTATTTTATTCATCCATTTTGGACGGAATTTGTATTCCGTCCAAAAACTTCACAAAATCAATTTCTTTTGCATTTATTTTATTCATCCATTTTCGACGGAATTCATTTTCCGACAAAAATCTTCGACGGAATCCATTTTCCGTCGAAAAACTTCACAAAATCAATTTCTTTTGCATTTACTTTATTCATCCGTTTTCGATTGAATTCATTTTCCGTCAAAATTCTTCGACGGAATCCATTTTCCGTCAAAAATCTTCTTCGGAATCCATTTTCCGTCGAAAAACTTCACAAAATCAATTTCTTTTACATTTATTTTATTCATCCGTTTTCGACGGAATACATTTTTCGTCAAAAATCTTCAACGGAATCCATTTTTCGTCGAAAAAATAATAAAATCAATTTCTTTTGCATTTATCTTATTCATACATTTACAACTGAATTCATTTTCCATTAAAAATCTTCGACGGAATGCATTTTTCATCGAAAAAGTTCATAAAATCAATTTCTTTTGCATTTATTTTATTCATCCATTTTCGACGAAATTCATTTTCCGTCCAAAATCTTCGACGGAATCCATTTTCCGTCGAAAAACTTCACAAAATCAATTTCTTTTGCATTTATTTTATTCATCCATTTTCGACGGAATTCATTTTCCGACAAAAATCTTCGACGGAATCCATTTTCCGTCGAAAAACTTCACAAAATCAATTTCTTTTGCATTTACTTTATTCATCCATTTTCGACGGAATTCATTTTCCGTCAAAAATCTTCTTCGGAATCCATTTTCCGTCGAAAAACTTCACAAAATCAATTTCTTTTACATTTATTTTATTCATCCGTTTTCGACGGAATACATTTTTCGTCAAAAATCTTCAACGGAATCCATTTTTCGTCGAAAAATTAATAAAATCAATTTCTTTTGCATTTATTTTATTCATACATTTACAACTGAATTCATTTTCCGTTAAAAATCTTCGACGGAATGCATTTTTCATCGAAAAAGTTCATAAAATCAATTTCTTTTGCATTTATTTTATTCATCCATTTTCGACGAAATTCATTTTCCGTCCAAAATCTTCGACGGAATCCATTTTCCGTCGAAAAACTTCACAAAATCAATTTCTTTTGCATTTATTTTATTCATCCATTTTCGACGGAATTCAGTTTCCGTCAAAAATGTTCACAAAATCAATTTCATTTGCATTTATTTTATTCATCCGTTTTCGACAAAATACATTTTTCGTCAAAAATCTTTAACGGAATCCATTTTTCGTCGAAAAAATTCATAAAATCAATTTCTTTTGCATTTATTTTATTCATCCATTTTCAACGGAATTCACTTTCCGTGAAAAATCTTCGACAAAATCTATTTTCCGTCGAAAAACTTCACAAAATCAATTTCTTTTGCATTTATTTTATACATCATTTTCAACGGAATTCATTTTCCGTCAAAAATCTTCGACGAAATCCATTTTTCGTCGTAAAACTTCACAAAATCAATTTCTTTTGCATTTATTTTATTCATCTATTTCCGACGGAATTCATTTTCCGTCAAAAATATTCGACGGAATCCATTTTCCGTTGAAAAACTTCACAAAATCAATTTCTTTTGCATTTATTTTATTCATCCATTTTCGATGGAATTCATTTTCCGTCAAAAAACTTCGACGGAATCCATTTTCCGTCGAAACACTTCACAAAATCAATTTCTTTTGCATTTATTTTATTCATCCATTTTCGACGGAATACATTTTTCGTCAAAAATCTTCGACGGAATCCGTTTTTCATCGAAAAACATACAAAATCAATTTCTTTTGCATTTATTTTATTCATCCGTTTTCAACGGAATCCATTTTCCGTCAAAAACTTCACAAAATCAATTTCTTTTGCATTTATGTTATTCATCCATTT
The DNA here is from genome assembly GCA_032173675.1 of Gastrolobium villosum. NCBI lineage: Eukaryota > Viridiplantae > Streptophyta > Magnoliopsida > Fabales > Fabaceae > Gastrolobium > Gastrolobium villosum. Next base: position 1,105 of record JAVKPL010005472.1, on the reverse strand, counting down.
TCGACGGAATACATTTTTCGTCAAAAATCTTCGACGGAATCCGTTTTTCATCGAAAAACATCACAAAATCAATTTCTTTTGCATTTATTTTATTCATCCATTTTCAACGGAATTCATTTTCCGTCAAAAATCTTCGACGGAATCCATTTTCCGTCAAAATCAATTTATTTTGCATTTATTTTATTCATCCGTTTTCGACGGAATACATTTTTCGTCAAAAATCTTAACCGGAATCCATTTTCCGTCGAAAAACTTCATAAAATCAATTTCTTTTGCATTTATTTTATTCATCCATTTTCGACGGAATTCATTTTCCGTCAAAAATCTTCAACGGAATCCATTTTCCGTCGAAAAACTTCACAAAATCAATTTCTTTTGCATTTATTTTATTCATCCATTTTCGACGGAATTTATTTTCCGTCAAAAATCTTCGACGGAATCCATTTTCCGTCGAAAAACTTCACAAAATCAATTTATTTTGTATTTATTTTATTCATCCGTTTTCGAGGGAATTCATTTTCCGTCCAAAATCTTCGACGGAATCCATTTCCTGTCAAAAATCTTCTACGGAATCCATTTTCCGTCGAAAAACTTCTCAAAATCATTTTGCATTTATTTTATTCATCCGTTTTCGACGTAATACATTTTTCGTCAAAAATCTTCAACGGAATACATTTTCCGTCGAAAAACTTCACAAAATCAATTTCTTTTGCATTTATGTTATTCATCCATTTTCGACGCAATACATTTTTCGTCAAAAATCTTCGACGGAATCCGTTTTTCATCGAAAAACTTCATAAAATCAATTTCTTTTGCATTTATTTTGTTCCTCCATTTTCGCCGAAATACATTTTGCGTCAAAAATCTTCGACGGAATCCGTTTTTCATTGAAAAACTTCATAAAATCAATTTCTTTTGCATTTATTTTATTCCTCCATTTTCGACGGAATTCATTTTCCGTCAAAAATCTTCGACGGAATCCATTTTTCATCGAAAAACTTCATAAAATCAATTTCTTTTGCATTTATTTTATTCCTCCATTTTCGACGGAATCCATTTTCCGTCGAAAAACTTCACAAAATCAATTTCTTTTGCATTTATGTTA
>JAVKPL010005471.1:0-10842 GCA_032173675.1 Gastrolobium villosum | reverse complement strand
TATGTTTATGTAGCCTGTTGCTTTGGGTACAAGTTATTATAATTGTCTTGTTACCTAATGTGACTATTGACTACTGGTATAAAATTGTGACATGATGCTCCATATTCCGTAAAAATATTATGTTCCATTATGATGAAAGGAAACTGCCAAAAATGTGCCGTGATGGCTATATGATTATGAGGTAAAGACGTTATGTGGCAGCATAACGCATATGAAAAGTATATGTGCCGTGATGGCTATATGAAAGGTATATAAGCATGCACCTTACATCATACCGCATTTTTACGCTTGTGTGTGAATGCATAGCATGACATGCATATATCATGATCGTATAGGCCTGTTTTAGAATAGTTATGTACAGGACCATGTGTTTGAGCAAGCATCATATAGGCATCCCCAAGGTACCGGGGTATGGGACACTTGGCATCAGTCCGCATAGGCCCACAGATGGAATCCACATGGAGCTCAGGTGCCAAGGGTATATTTGATTCCACTGTGAAGTGCGCGCACGACGGTGCTAAAAGCGCAAAGGAAAGGCGTTATATACGCAGTATATGAATATGATGAAAAGGAAAGGCGTTATATGCGCCATATATATATATATATGAAAAGGAAAAAGGAAAAGGAACAAGGATATGTTGAAGTGCCTGTTTATGATTTTGTGCCTAGTTAATACTGTTATATTATTGGTTTTGTTGCCACACTACTGGGATTATTCTCACCCCTTCGGGGCTGCTATTTTCCTAAATGGCAGGAGGACGAAAAAGCAATTGAAGAAGTGATGTTTGCTGTTGCTTGCTGATACATGGATTTTCACTGATACTGTTTAATTGATTGGATGACTGTAATGCTTAATATTTTGGTAATGCTGGATGACTGTAGACTTTATCATCTTCTATTTTGTTTTGACTCTTTTATGAGCAGTGACTGTTTTGGAAATGTTTTGTGAAAAGGGTTTTTGAACGTTTCTTTAAGTATCAAATTTTAACAGTTTTACAGGTACCTTACGGGTCATGTTTCAAAGGGCAAACGAACTCCGATTTTCTATTATTTTATATGCACGCGAAGCCCCGAGAATTTACTTTCAAACTGTGCAGGTTTTATTTTTATCCGAAACCTGTGTGAATTTTAATAAGCTTTGCTTTGCAACTGGTTTTCCTGAAAACGGACAGAATGCTCAAGCATCTTGAGAGTTCTGTTCCGTGGGGCTATTCACCTCCGAATCGCGTATAATTTATATGTATGCGACGCCCCGGATGTCTAGTTTTTTTGAAGCTTGGAATATTTTTTTATCGCATCTGAATTCGATTTTATATGGATTTTATAAGGCAGCAAGGTTTTCTGAAAAGTATAGAAAATTCAGCAAAGTGTTTTATAATTAAAATTTCCTATGATTGATATTGATTTCATTCTGTTAATAGGTTTTATAAGATCAATTCTGGATCTTTTATTGCTTCAAATTAATTAATATTTGATAAAGTTTTAAAAGAATGGTTCCATACCGCTGTAACTCTAATACGATTTTAGCAAACAACCCTCTTGGATGCATACAAGAGTGGGTGTGTACAATTGCGATGCGGGATGATAACTTAGTTACTACAAGTAATAAAGTTTTCTCCAGAATAGAAAAGACTAATGAGGCTGTTATGTGTTCTCTGAAGTAAAAGGAAATGTTCTTCATATCTTCTAATGAGGAAAAGTCACATGAAACACATGGATTTTGTCAGAGCTTGTCTCAACTGAAAGTCTTAGATCATCAACCTAGTGTCCCTGAGTTATGTTACACCAGCTATGCATGGAAATTTGTTTATAGGAGTGAAACAAATATTAGGGAAGTATTATTGTGCTTTGAGGAATAAGAGTAAAAGTGAGAGTGAGTGATGATGAGTTAGAAACCTCATAAATTTTTTTGTCTCCTTTTGGTAAATTATTTTTGTTCGCAGTTGTAAATATTTTAATTTAATCTGATGAAGATAATGTCATTTGTTTTTCTTTTACTGATTGGCAAAATTGGCAAAGAGTACTTAAATGGAGGGGGCATGGCTACTTATACCTATGAAGCAGGGGCAAATTGTTTAGGGGTTTATTTATGTACACATATAAGATTAGTATTTTTCATATTGTAGGAGATAATTTTTTTTCTATACTTAATAAAAGTGTGTGAGGTCTATGTAGGACCATATAAATAATAAAGAGAGAAAAAAAAATATAAGCTCCACATATTTTTATGTATAGAGAATAATTTTTTCTCATACTAATCTCAATATATATATATAGAATTTTATTTTGACAATGTTTGAATATATCCATAATTCTGATTCCGCAATCCTTACCTGCTATATTGAATTATTGATCTCAACTTCAGTTTTTGCCGTGGAATTACAGGTTACATTGTATGTCCATGAAAATTTCAAAAAATCTAATTGTATTTTTTTTGACTGTTAATTTTAAAATGTTATGTTATCTTGTTCAAAATTACATATTTTCATAAAAAATTTATGTTTTATTATTCAATCTATATTACTTATTTTTCAGTTCTTAATTATAAAAAAAGTTAATACAATTTTTTTTAGAGAATACAGAAGTGACACTGTTGATTGATTTGATTACTGTTTTCTATTAAATTTGAAGTCATGCATGATATGGATTATGGATATAAGTGTTTTCAAACTCAAACCTGTAACGGCACGTTATACCGGTATTGTTAACATTAATTATGATATTAAGCGCAGTTACAATCACAGCAATTCATTTATAAAAATGCGAATAAACTTTTTCCGATTATTACGCGAACAGTTAAAGTATAAACAGCGTAATAATTAAAAGCTGTGATCGTAACTGAAACACTAGCGGGAGACTTACTTAAACTATTTATAAACTTTACTTTACTACATATAAGACACTAAGGGGTTCCCATAAACCCACTTAGCCAATTCCTCGCTTTTACGTTTTTACCCAACTTAACAAGATTCACTAATTAATTTTCTACGTACACAAAACAAAAATTCAAACCTAGAATTCAGGTTATTCTTTTTCTTTATTCAATTACCTTTCTAACAAGCTATCACACACTCGATGCCGAGCTCGTTAGCTCCGGTTATCGCCGTTTGAAGTTGGACAAGAAACATTGCCCACCAACTCCAAAACAGCCCAAAACCTCCAATACTCACCAAATATTCTGCACTTAACCATAAGTCCACTGCCTCCCAAAATTTTACACCATAAACTAGACACCTCAATCTTCGATTTGATATATCGTATGCTTAATTTGACCAAGTAACGAAGCAGGAATTAATTTCCCAAAACAGACCCAGATCTGACCCCTTGTACAGGCTAGAACAGGGCAGTGTGTGCAGTCGGCCACCACAGGCTGCAGACAACACCAAGAACTCTAAGATTTTGACACTACGTAGGGGACATCTTAAGCTTCAAAATGGCATATGGCACGTCCCAATCGGACCACTATGGAGAGAGATATGCTCTCCCGAAGTTCACCCAAAAATTGCCAATTCTGCAGAAAATTCACCAGAGTTTCCTTTGTATTTCCTAAAATCCCCAAATTTGCATAAACTGTTTAACACCACAATTGTACCTGAAATGCAGCAATAATCCAATGGGTGGCACAAACAAGGACCAACAACGCCTTGGGGCACTTACAACCCAATCCAGTTGTAACGCCTGGCAACTTGCAAGAATTAATTGGTACTACCTATACTAACAAGATGCATCTACTTTTCGGTAGCCCGGACCGGAATAACTCCACAGTTAAGCGTGCTTGACTTGGAGCAATTCTGGGATGGGTGACCTCCTGGGAAGTTTTCCCGGGAAGTGTGCGAGTGAGGACAAAGCACGCTGAAAAGTCTCGTGTTAGTGTGTGGGGACAGTCGTTAATCCATGCAAGTTGCTAGGCGTTACAAGTGGTATCAAAGCATGGCCTCTCATCCAGTACGGTGTGGTTCGAGGACGAACCAGGCGGAAGCTGGTGGGCATGTAACATCCCGGGCGCTGACGAGGGCGGGGAGTGATCGCTGGTGCGCAAGGGCACGGACAAGGAGCGGCTCCTGGCAGGCTTCCAGTGACGGGGGTACATGAATGAATCGAATAACACCGGAAAGAGAGGGATTCCAGAGACTGTGCTGGTATGGGACAGTACAGTTGGGAATGGCTTATAAGAATTAATTGGTACTACCTATACTAACAAGATGCATCTACTTTTCGGTAGCCCGGATCAGAAGAACTCCACAGTTAAGCGTGCTTGACTTGGAGCAATTCTGGGATGGGTGACCTCCTGGGAAGTTTTCCCGGGAAGTGTGCGAGTGAGGACAAAGCACGCTGAAAAGTCTCGTGTTTGTGTGTGGGGACAGTCATTAATCCTTGCAAGTTGCCAGGCGTTACAAGTGGTATCAGAGCAGGGCCTCTCATCCAGTACGGTGTGGTTCGAGGACGAACCAGGCGGAAGCTGGTGGGCATGTAACATCCCGGGCGCTGATGAGGGCGGGGAGTGATCGCCGGTGCGCAAGGGCACGGACAAGGAGCGGCTCCTGGCAGGCTTCCAGCGACGGGGGTACATGAATGAATCGAATAACACCGGAAAGAGAGGGATTCCAGAGACTGTGCTGGTATGGGACAGTACAGTTAGAAATGGCTTATAAGAATTAATTGGTACTACCTATACTAACAAGATGCATCTACATTTCGGTAGCCCGGACCGGAAGAACTCCACAGTTAAGCGTGCTTGACTTGGAGCAATTCTGGGATGGGTGACCTCCTGGGAAGTTTTCCCGGGAAGTGTGCGAGTGAGGACAAAGCACGCTGAAAAGTCTCGTGTTAGTGTGTGGGGACAGTCGTTAATCCTTGCAAGTTGCCAGGCGTTACAAGTGGTATCAGAGCAGGGCCTCTCATCCAGTACGGTGTGGTTCGAGGACGAACCAGGCGGAAGCTGGTGGGCATGTAACATCCCGGGCGCTGACGAGGGCGGGGAGTGATCGCCGGTGCGCAAGGGCACGGACAAGGAGCGGCTCCTGGCAGGCTTCCAGCGACGGGGGTACATGAATGAATCGAATAACACCGGAAAGAGAGGGATTCCAGAGACTGTGCTGGTATGGGACAGTACAGTTGGGAATGGCTTATAAGAATTAATTGGTACTACCTATACTAACAAGATGCATCTACTTTTCGGTAGCCCGGATCGGAAGAACTCCACAGTTAAGCGTGCTTGACTTGGAGCAATTCTGGGATGGGTGACCTCCTGGGAAGTTTTCCTGGGAAGTGTGCGAGTGAGGACAAAGCACGCTGAAAAGTCTCGTGTTAGTGTGTGGGGACAGTCGTTAATCCTTGCAAGTTGCCAGGCGTTACAAGTGGTATCAGAGCAGGGCCTCTCATCCAGTACGGTGTGGTTCGAGGACGAACCAGGCGGAAGCTGGTGGGCATGTAACATCCCGGGCGCTGACGAGGGCGGGGAGTGATCGCCGGTGCGCAAGGGCACGGACAAGGAGCGGCTCCTGGCAGGCTTCCAGCGACGGGGGTACATGAATGAATCGAATAACACCGGAAAGAGAGGGATTCCAGAGACTGTGCTGGTATGGGACAGTACAGTTGGGAATGGCTTATAAGAATTAATTGGTACTACCTATACTAACAAGATGCATCTACTTTTCGGTAGCCCGGATCGGAAGAACTCCACAGTTAAGCGTGCTTGACTTGGAGCAATTCTGGGATGGGTGACCTCCTGGGAAGTTTTCCCGGGAAGTGTGCGAGTGAGGACAAAGCACGCTGAAAAGTCTCGTGTTAGTGTGTGGGGACAGTCGTTAATCCTTGCAAGTTGCCAGGCGTTACAAGTGGTATCAGAGCAGGGCCTCTCATCCAGTACGGTGTGGTTCGAGGACGAACCAGGCGGAAGCTGGTGGGCATGTAACATCCCGGGCGCTGACGAGGGCGGGGAGTGATCGCCGGTGCACAAGGGCACGGACAAGGAGCGGCTCCTGGCAGGCTTCCAGCGACGGGGGTACATGAATGAATCGAATAACACCGGAAAGAGAGGGATTCCAGGGACTGTGCTGGTATGGGACAGTACAGTTGGGTATGGCTTATAAGAATTAATTGGTACTACCTATACTAACAAGATGCATCTACTTTTCGGTAGCCCGGATCGGAATAACTCCACAGTTAAGCGTGCTTGACTTGGAGCAATTCTGGGATGGGTGACCTCCTGGGAAGTTTTCCCGGGAAGTGTGCGAGTGAGGACAAAGCACGCTGAAAAGTCTCGTGTTAGTGTGTGGGGACAGTCGTTAATCCATGCAAGCTGCCAGGCGTTACAAGTGGTATCAGAGCATGGCCTCTCATCCAGTACGGTGTGGTTCGAGGACGAACCAGGCGGAAGCTGGTGGGCATGTAACATCCCGGGCGCTGACGAGGGCGGGGAGTGATCGCCGGTGCGCAAGGGCACGGACAAGGAGCGGCTCCTGGCAGGCTTCCAGTGACGGGGGTACATGAATGAATCGAATAACACCGGAAAGAGAGGGATTCCAGAGACTGTGCTGGTATGGGACAGTACAGTTGGGAATGGCTTATAAGAATTAATTTGTACTACCTATACTAACAAGATGCATCTACTTTTCGGTAGCCCGGATCGGAAGAACTCCACAGTTAAGCGTGCTTGACTTGGAGCAATTCTGGGATGGGTGACCTCCTGGGAAGTTTTCCCGGGAAGTGTGCGAGTGAGGACAAAGCACGCTGAAAAGTCTCGTGTTAGTGTGTGGGGACAGTCGTTAATCCTTGCAAGTTGCCAGGCGTTACAAGTGGTATCAGAGCAGGGCCTCTCATCCAGTACGGTGTGGTTCGAGGACGAACCAGGCGGAAGCTGGTGGGCATGTAACATCCCGGGCGCTGATGAGGGCGGGGAGTGATCGCCGGTGCGCAAGGGCACGGACAAGGAGCGGCTCCTAGCAGGCTTCCAGCGATGGGGGTACATGAATGAATCGAATAACACCGGAAAGAGAGGGATTCCAGGGACTGTGCTGGTATGGGATAGTACAGTTGGGTATGGCTTATAAGAATTAATTGGTACTACCTATACTAACAAGATGCATCTACTTTTCGGTAGCCCGGACCGGAATAACTCCACAGTTAAGCGTGCTTGACTTGGAGCAATTCTGGGATGGGTGACCTCCTGGGAAGTTTTCCCGGGAAGTGTGCGAGTGAGGACAAAGCACGCTGAAAAGTCTCGTGTTAGTGTGTGGGGACAGTCGTTAATCCATGCAAGTTGCCAGGCGTTACAAGCCCATCAGAACTCCACAGTTAAGCGTGCTTGACTTGGAGCAATTCTGGGATGGGTGACCTCCTGGGAAGTTTTCCCGGGAAGTGTGCGAGTGAGGACAAAGCACGCTGAAAAGTCTCGTGTTAGTGTGTGGGGACAGTCGTTAATCCATGCAAGTTGCCAGGCGTTACACCAGTTTATACATAAAACATAAACAGTTCACTTTAAATCCTTTTATAGTTTCAATCACCAACTTCAATTTCATGCATTTTTCATCATACAGATAATCATAAACCTAAAATAGGCCTAAAGCCCTTTCATCATAATAAGCATACATCCATGGTACATTCACATTACTGAATTACAATTACACTTAGGGGGCGTTTGGTAGATGAGAAATTTTTTTAAATCCGGGAAATAATTATTACTGGAATGTAGTGTGAAATATATTTAGTCTGGAATGTTAGTAAAAGATGTTTGGTATGCTAAAATTTTCTCGGGAATTTATGGTTTACTTTATAAGTGTGTGTTTGGTTGGTTGTGAAATATTAATGGAAATGTAAGGTTATTTTACGAAAATAATCACACTTTAAATTGTACCAATCTGTTTACTGTTTTTTATAAAGGTTAATTTTGTCTAAAAACTTTTCCCTCAATTTCCAGTTTCCCGGAAAACAAATCATTCCATCCAATTTATGGAATTTCAATTTTGGATTTTGTACAACAAATTGCACTATCCATGATTTTCCCAGAAACCATTGGTGTCTGGAATTTTTTCCTTTTTGCTTTACCAAACATGGATTTGGTATTTATCTAAGCATGCTTTACCGGGAACCAATAAAAAAACCCCGTAACAAACGCCCCCCTTGGTGTCTGGAATTTTTTCCTTTTTGCTTTACCAAACATGGATTTGCTATTTATCTAAGCATGCTTTCCCGGGAACCAATAAAAAAAATCCCGTAACAAACGCCCCCTTAAGAGAAAATATTTATTATTTTAAATAAAATGATTAAGTCTTGGTATATATTTGTTAATATTTTACATTGCTCCCTAGAAAGAGAGTATTACAGATTAGAGAAAATATAAAAACTAATAAATATATATTAAAACATGATTGCTACACTTAAAATTATATAAAATTATGTTAATATTTTTATTTTTTTAACTATATCAATTTTTAAAAAAGTTTTAGCTCTGAAAATTAATTTAAACATCGGTATCAAACTAGTTTGAAAACAAAAGAAATAAAATAACCGAGTATTAATAAGAATGTAAGAAGTGAAACAAAATTCCTAAACACTTTTCTGCAGTGACTGCAGACAAGTTATCTGCAGTAAGCCCAATATGACGTCGTTTTGGGCGGAAATCATGGTGTTTTTATAATTTTAATTTATTTCAGGATTATAATAGTCTTTATATTTATAATTTTTTAAGATTTCAATACCAAAACGACGTCGTTTTGGAAATAAATGCAGATAACTTATATGCAGTAATATTTTTCCCTAAAAATATAGCAAAACGACATATTGGAAATATGAAGAAAAATATCCAATTGGAAATACCACCTTGTCGTGTGGTATTTTGATTTTCCCATCAAATTCAAATTTGTAGCAATTTTACCCTAAAATTTTTCCATATGGTCAGCCAACCCCACAGCATGAGCCACATTGCCTTGTAAACAAAGCCCATTAATGAGAGTGTTGAAAGTCACCACATAAGGCTCCAAACCAAGTTTGAAAATAGTCCCCAAGACCGAAAACCCAAAGGCAATCAACTTCAAACAGCAAAGACAATTGATCACAACATTAAGAGTAAAGGTATCAGCTTTTATTCCTAGAGAAGAATACATGAATTTAACTAAAGATATGGCAGTTGTGTAATGATTCAACCTCACAATCACCCCCAACAACAAAGTAAAGTCCACCACAGATGGCAAATGCTTCATTGTAGCCATAGCATGAAACAAATCCAATGCTTCATCAACATTCTTCAGTTTACCTAACCTACATTGGTTTCTTATGGAATTCAAGAACTGGGTTCTGTAGCTATGCCTCTCAATCTCATCAATATTTGTGGCAGTGACTATGGTGCAACAATAGCACATTGGAAAAGACAAAGAAGATTGAATGGAAACGCAATAGGAGATAGTACCCATGTTTTGAAGAAGACCAAAACGACAGCAGGAAGCTATTCTTCGCAGCATTCAAACTAAGACTTGATCTAATTTTGGTTCCAAACGTTGGTGCCTTCGTTCCTCGTACTCAAACAATGTTAGAAAAAAATAGAAATAGAATCAACAAAACGAAAAACATGCTTTGTTTTTGGATGCACAATTTGGTAAGGGTTTGGGGTTTTGAACCTACAATAATTAGTGGAAGGATATTGTGACAATCAAGTTGCATTACTATCAAGTGATTACCAATCAATCTCACCATTAGATTGATTATGTTGATCCAACGATTATATTTATTTCTATCTTTGTATGGTCATGATTCCCCAAATTTAATACTTTATATTTATTTTCATCTTTGTATGGTTATGGTTTCCCATATTTAATGCTTTCACTTTAAATATGGAGAATCATGACCATACAAAGATGGAAATAAATATAACCGTTGGATCAACATAATCTAGAGAGAGTTATTTGATAGAAAATTATTTGATTGTTTGAGCAAAGCTTTATGCTTTGCATTTGAGAGATCTCTAGAGAGAGTTTGAGTGAGACATCTCTAGGGTAGTTTGATTATCAACATTGTTGGAGAGGTTGAGTTAACCACCACATTGTTGTATTTGATTCTTTGTAACCATTATTTTCATAGTGGATTTTTGATCTGGACTAGGTCCCGTGGGTTTTTACTTCTTCATAGGAGAAGGTTTTCCACGTTAAAATCTGGTTGTGTTCTTCTTCTCTCTCTCCTCTTTTAGTTTTGTTTTTCAGTTGCGCTGCCCGACCTGGTGAAAGTTTAGGCCGAGGTACTGCCAAGATCTGAGATCCAGATCTTGTTGATTGACTTCCGCACAAAGGCACTCAGTGCAATCCCCTGGACGCTAAAATGGTCATAATGAATGTTTTAGCGGCCAACACTTGTCAAAAATTTTCTCAAAAATTGTCAACATTTTTCCCTCTTCTCTTCTTTCAACAAAATCTAATAATCAACATCACATACCTGGTACAGTGGGTTGCCTCCCACTTAGTGCGTGTTTAACGTCGCGAGCCTGACGGGTATGAACTAACTTACCTCTAACAAGGCAACTGAAATCAGTTGCCTGTCCACAGCAGATCCAATGTACAGCTTTAACCTCTGACCATTAACAGTGAAACTTTGGTCAGAGTCATGAGAACAGATTTCAACCGAGCCATAAGGCTTCATGCTCTTAACCACAAACGGTCCAGACCAACGGGACCTCAACTTGCCTGGAAACAACCTTAACCTGGAGTTGAACAACAACACCTGATCCCCTCTTTGAAGTCCCTAGGTGTGATCTTCCTATCATGCCACAATTTAGTTTTCTCCTTGTATAGGCTGGCACTTTCATATGCTTGGAGGCGGAACTCATCTAATTCATCCAGTTGCAGCAACCTTTTT
>JAVKPL010005470.1:0-10694 GCA_032173675.1 Gastrolobium villosum | reverse complement strand
TTTGAAACATATTTCTCTCTGGAACCTCCATTGGTCTTCTCACATAATCAAATTTATGCAAGTTTTGATCATGTTCTCATTCATAGGTGCTACTTCAACTCTCTCTCAAATACATTCATTAGAAATCTTATCTTTTCTTGTGTGTGTGTCAAGCCATTCGCTTCAGCATTTTGAACTTTGCTACTCTTACATTTTCGCTTTCATTGGCATCGGCACTTAACTGCCCAACATTCATTACCATAGAACACTGTTGGTCTTCTAGCTGTTAGATGGAACTTTCTTTTTAGTTTGACCATAAAGAAATGGATCAGAAAAATAAGATTCTAATTATTTTCCTATCTTTTTCTGGTATTGCAGTTATTAGCTGTAGCAAGGAAAAATGGCCAGGTAAGTTGCTTCATGGTTTTATTCTTGGTTCTGAAACTGTTTTGGTTTTCAATTTTGTTATGAAAATTTGAAATACTTCACTCTATTATATTCATTCTGCAGATTGAGGTTTTGAGCTCTGTAAACGGAGAATCTCAGGCTACAATTTCAAATGCCAATGATTTAGATCTTCGGTCTGAAGAGAATAGTATTGTTGGTTTGCATTTTTTTGCAAAACAAAATTTGGAGTTAGCTTCCGGGTATATAAACTGCTGCTGTTTGACAGTTTAAGTTGATGAGTGTTTTTATGTTTTTGTTTTTGTGTACTTCTAAAATCATTCAGATGTGGGGATTGTTTTTAGGTCTGGTACTTTACTTACATGCACAACCAAAGGAAATGCAAGCATGAGGTCGATTGAAGGCACTAATTCATCTGCAGGATCTGCCTGTATTGGTTCTTCAAAAACATGGAATGTATGTGCTGGTGGGAGGAACATTTTGTGTTGCAAGGTGGACGGAAATGAGAAGTTTGCTTTATTTGGAGGGTGAGTGTTTACAGTTTGCTTAAGTATGGCATAGAAACTTAAAAGTTAATTTGAATGCAAATGAGTATTGAACTGTTCGAATAATCTATTTATTCAACTTTGATAATGGAACATTTCATGAATACAAAAGAGGTTAACGAAATATAAGGCAAGTCCCCTAACATGGTAAAAAATTGGAACTGAAAAGATGAAAGGACATTCAAATATTGGAGTGTTCTGATTTGAAGAACAATCCAGTGTAGTCTTTTTAAAAGACTCTTCTCATTCACAATAGATGCAATGGCACAAACTTCATGATAATCTTGTCGTTGGGCTATAACCATATAGCCTGCTTTTCCATAACATACTCAAGATCCTTGTAATAAGTTTGCAGAAACTCTTGCCAACTTTTTGGGTAAACCTGCGTCTTATAAAAAAATCTGAGTAAATTCCTCTTAACAGGTAACTCTTAAACTCAACCAAATAATGTGAAAAAACAAATAATCATTAGCTTTGGAGCTTCTGAAATTTGTAGGATTCGGGAATAGAGCCTTATGCGGCCTCTGTCACCCTGCTGTTTTTTTGTGCTTGTGCAATTAAGTACCGTAGGCTATGTGAAAGCTTTGACAGTTTGACCATTGATCATTTGATGGATGCTTTTAATACCGAGTAATGTTAAGGATGGCCTGCACAATCCATTTACCTAAATTTCTCTGGAATTTGATTTTTTCATGAGTTTGAGGAAGCCAAAGAAGATCCAGAGTCACCTTCTATTACAGAAGGTTCATAAAGAGAAAAACTTAAAGACACACTGGACCTTCCTTACTGCAGAAACATGAATTAGATAGATTATGCAACAATTACTAGCATATTACTGCCAATGTAAACAACAAACAAATGGGCACCATTTACCACAAACCTTTGAGAATCTAAACAAGTCTGCATCGGCATATAACTGTTATCTATAAATATGTTGACCTGAGAAATAATGAACAAGTACTTTATCTGTAGGAAAGGTGTTGAAGTTAATATTTGGGATCTTGACAACTACACTAAGATCTGGAATTCCAAACCTGAGTCTTTACATCATCCCCTGCTTGTCATCTTTTTTAATAATTATTAGTTTATATTCCCCCAGTTTATCTTTTAGTAGAGATCAATTTTTTTTTCTTGTGCTTGATTTTACAAATCCTTTTAACCTATGCAGTCTCCTAAGAACAGCCTTGGTATATTTACACCTACCTGGTTCACAGCTGCTACATTTCTAAGGAAAGATGACCATCGAAAATTTGTTGCTGGCACCAACAACCATCAGGTAATTTTAATCATCAGCAGATTTTCTCAAATCCTAAAATAAACAAAGAAATAGATTTTTGATGTCTAATAACCCATGAATTATTCCTCTTTGATGTTGATATCCTTGAACAATGTGTGCTAGAGACTCTTGAGAAGGGTTATTAAATTTTCTCTTTATCTGGAATTCAGCGAAATAGAAATGATACTTTCTACGAGAAAAACATAGTAGAAATCAAAGATAAAGAGAGAGAAAATCCGAGAGAAAATATGAATCCGTTGATTGATCAGAAAAATTTACCGAATGATACAAAAACCTGCTCTATTTATAGAGCTAATACCATCAGACTCATAATTGATTCAGAGAATATAACCAGATCTAACAGACTCCAACTATCTAACTAACCATAGTGATAGTATTTGAGGTGCAACTCACTAAAAACAATAAGGTACATCACATACAGATAAAATACAAAGCATTTTACATTCTATCACTAATAAAACATGATTTCACAAAGTATATTTATGTAGGAATACTTTATTTGTTGTGGATTATAGATAATCTGTTCTGTAAAAGGTTGCAATCCAGTTGTATGGCTTCGTTTCTTAAAGTGATACGTTTGGCCTTTGATATTTCTATTTTTTAATAATTAATTGAACTGGAAGGTATTTTTCAATATTCACTTTTTCCCAAGAAGTTCCAAAAATATTCTTTTCAAATCAACTTTTTGTGACATTAATTAATAATATATGAATGTTTAAATTTTTTTAAAATAAAAATGTAATCAATTGATTTTTTTTTTCAAATCGCCATAACCCTTTCTTACTCTCTACTTCTCATATTTTTTGCATTACTTTCTTCACTTTTTTCCTCTTAACTGTGCTTGCATATACGTGTGCCAGTTATCAATGATAATACATAAGGAAGCATATCTTGCATATATTGACATTACTTGATTGAGTTGATTCCACAAAGTAAAGTTGAATTTTTTTTTTTTTTTTTTGTTAATGGTTTCTATAACATTAATGTTCTCTTAGCATTAACCTTTTTTTTTTCTTCCAAAAAATAGCCTAGCGCGTAACGTTTTCAGTCACATTAGATCTTTTCCATTTTGTTTACAAAGATGAAATGAGTAATATGGTTTCAAACTGAAGATGTGCTGCTTACTTGACATTTTAGTTCAGAAAGGGAAAAATTCATTGTTTCTGTTAATTTTTTTTCTCTAGCAGCTCTACATAATTATACATTTTCTCATTATTCTTCTAACCAGGTTCGCCTTTACGACATATCTGCTCAGAGGAGGCTTGTTCTTTCATTTGATTTCCGTGAGACACCAATTAAAGCACTGGCTGAGGATATAGATGGCTATTCGATCTATGTTGGGAACACTTCTGGTGACATGGCTTCTGTTGATTTACGCACAGGTATCCCCAAAGTCATGGGAAGGTTGTCATAAATTTAAGAACATAGATTATAGCATTGTTTTATACTTGCTTCCATATAATACAGTATGCTATTCTTCATTGATATTCCTTATCTTCCATTTGTGACTGAAATTTTTGGACACTATTTACTTGATTATAGCATTGTCTTGTTTATTCCTTATATTGTCGTATAAAATATTTTTCTTGTTGACCATGTTATAAATTAGCTATTTGTTGCCAACAATAGTTCGATCTAGTCCCTTCAAAAATGCACCATGTACTTTGCATAGGAGAGTGATACAGCCCTTCCTTTACAACATGTTTATAGGAGGGACAAACACCGGAAGAATTGGGGTTCTCTTGCAACTATGGATCCAAGTGGGCCACATTTGGTAGCAACGGACCCAAATATGTTTGTTGGCCCAAGTAAGAGTGATGACAAGGCAAGGAGCAGCATGGACAACACTACTAGTGAGAATGCTGACAGGGCACTCAGTAGCATGGACAACACTACCCCTTAACGTGAGAATGCTGATAGGGCACTCAGTAGCATGGACAACACTACCCTTTAACAGAATGCAATGGTGGAGGCGTGAAGTTAGTTACAACTTGGTTTAAAAAGGGGAATGGGAAAAAGGTTGGGGCATTGAGAAAATAGTAGAAACTTGGGCCCTTTTGGGATTGGGAGAGAGTGGAACCTCTCACATGTGTTCCACAATTATCTTTCTATTTTCCTTGTGGTTGTTAGTCGTTTCTTGTATTTGTTTTTCCTTTCAATTAGTGGACGTTGTAAAGCTTGGAGGCTGTAATGGCTATTACTAAATGAACGAGGCATTTCAGAAATCTTGTTGTTTATTTCTTACTTAAATTCTGTTGGTTGATCTCTATTAATTGGTATCAGAGCTCCGATCTAGGAGCTCTGTGGCATGGTGAATACTAGACAAATGGAACACCGTTTGGAAGCTATAGAAGAAGGGCTGCGCAGGGGTTGTGCTCGTCAGGAGGAGGTGTGCATCAGACTGGATGCGGGTGAAGCGCGTCAAGAGGAAATCCTTCAAAGGTTGGGTAATAACGAGAGGGGAATGACGGAGATTATCCGCAGGTTAGATGAGTTGACTAGAAGAAGGTTTAATCGCTCTGGAGAGGGTGAAACGAGACGGAGGAAGATGAAGCAGAGAACAGAGGAGAACGAATTCCAAGAAGAGGCGTACCGATCGTTCCTTTGACGCGACGTCTAGAGATTCCGGTTTTCATCGGTGATGACGCTCCAGGCTGGTTGTGCAAAGTTGAAAGGTACTTTGTGGTGAACAACGTGGCCGAACGTGAGAAGTTGGCCGCGATAATGGTGTGCTTGGAAGGAGAAGCTCTCCACTGGTACCAGTGGTGGGAGGTGAGCCATCCCAACGCGACGTGGGGAGTATTTCGACGGGAAATCCTTAGTCGCTTTCAGCCCGAAGCGTTGGACAATCCATTTGGGGCTCTCTACACCATGAAGCAGACTGGTAATGTGGCGGATTTTCGAGCCGAGTTCGAGAAGATGGTGGGCGCACTTCGTTTCGAGGACGAGGACTTACTGAAGGGAGCGTGGTTGAATGGGGTGCGCACCAGCATCAGAGAAGAACTGCTGATGTACCCCCAGTTGAGTCTTACAGAGACGATGAAGTTCTCTTTGAAAATAGAGAAGAGAAATTCGGCTTGGAAGGAGGAAGGAATGGGGACGATGACGAGAGGCTGGAACCAGGGGAATAACAGGAATGTGGGCTCACGTTCATGGGCTGGCCCAATCGATAGTAAGGGGTGGGGAAATAATGTAATGGGCCACCCAATGTCCAACGGCCCAAGTCGCAACTCAACCCCTTCTAATAGCAACCCTAATTCTTTTACATCTAACAATAGAACGGTTTCCCACGAAAATACCAAAGAGGGGGGTGCTACAGCGAAAACGGCCGCGTCCGTGAGGGGAACCCAAACTCAGGAGGGGCTTTCCGGTCAGAGCGGCCGGTTGTCGCAGGCTGAGTTGCGTGAAAGGCAGGATCGTGGTTTGTGCTTCAAGTGCAACGAACGATGGAATCCTTCACATCGTTGCCAAGTCCGTCAGCTCCATCTCCTCTTGGTCGATGAGGTTGACGAGGGGGAAAGGGAGGAAACAGAAGTAGAGGGATCTTTGAGCGACAAGACGGAAGCACAGGAAACAGGGGAAGGGTTGCAAATTTCTCTGAATAGTTTGTTAGGGCTCACTTCAAACCAAACCCTAAAAACTTGGGGAGAGGTTGCTGGCCATAAGGTGGAAGTCATGATAGATTGTGGTGCTTCTATAAACTTCGTGAAGGCCGCGATCGTGAAAAAGTTAGGGTTATTGGTCACGGACACCTCAGCGTACCACATCACGGTGGGTGATGGACACAAGGTCCTTTGCCAAGGAGTGTGCAAGGGGGTGAAAATAAAAGTGCAAAGAGCTCAGATCGAACAAGATCTGTATTTGTTCGAGCTAGGGGGGCTGATATAGTTTTGGGGTTAGCTTGGCTCACTCAATTGGGCGAAATTAAAGCCAATTTCAAGGAATTGACTTTGCGGTTCATCCAGGACAACAAGGAGGTGATAATAAAGGGGGACCCAGCTCTTTCTCGATCAGAAGTGTCTTGCAAGTCCATTATGAAGGATCTCCAGGAACAGGGACAAGGGTATTTCTTGTGTTCTAGGCCTCGTCCAGAGCTGATGGTAGTACAAGATTGGGAAGGTTTGCGTTTATTGTTATTAGAATTTGATGATTTGTTCCAAGAAGCTCATACCCTATCTCGTGCCCGTTCTTGTGATCACAGCATCATTCTCAGGCCAGGAGCTCCGGTGCCCAACTTGCGTCCTTACAGGTACCTTCATCACCAAAAAACAGAGATTGAAAATTTAATTGCTGAGTTAATGGGAAATGGTTGGATAAGGCATAGTACTAGTCCCTATTCTAGTCCGGTGATTTTGGTGAAGAAAAAGGATGGTAGCTGGCGGGTGTGTGTTGATTATAGGGCAATCAACAAGCTTACTGTGCCGGATAAATTTCCAATACCAATTGTAGAGGAGCTACTGGATGAGTTGGGAGGTTCGAATATATTCTCCAAGTTGGATTTAAAATCCGGTTACCATCAAATACTGATGCGTCCAGAAGATATACCCAAGACCGCGTTTCGTACGCACGAAGGTCATTACGAATATCTCGTAATGCCTTTTGGGTTAACCAACGCCCCTTCTACCTTTCAAGCATTGATGAATAACATCTTACGACCATTTTTAAGGAAGTTTGTACTGGTTTTTTTGGATGACATTCTCATATATAGCAAGTGTAGAGAGGAGCATGAAGGTCAGTTACGTAGAGTCTTTGAAGTGCTCAGGCAGAATCAACTGGTGGTAAATAGAAAAAAATGTAGCTTTGGGGCTGCTCACGTGGAATATTTGGGGCATATAATCTCTGCAGAAGGAATCAGTGCTGATCCTTCCAAAATTAAGGCTATGGTAGAGTGGCCTTCCCCGAAAACTATTAAGGGACTCAGGGGGTTCTTAGGGTTGACGGGATACTATCGACGCTTCGTTAAAGACTATGGGAAGATAGCCAAGCCCCTAACCAATCTATTGAAAAAAGATGCCTTTAAGTGGAATGAGGAAGCAGAAACGACTTTTAAATTGTTGAAGGATTGCATGGTTTCGGTTCCTGTTCTGGCCTTACCGGACTTCGATAAAGAATTTACTGTCGTGACGGATGCGTCAGGCAAGGGAATTGGTGCAGTCCTCATGCAAGACAATCGGCCTTTAGCCTTCATAAGTCAGGGTTTCTCTTTACGGGCTCAAGGCAAGTCTGTTTACGAGAAGGAGTTAATGGCAATTGTGTTCGCCATTCAGAAATGGAAGCACTATCTAATGGGGAGCCATTTTGTAGTGAAAACAGATCAGAAGAGTCTTAAGCATTTGCTAGAACAAAAAGCTTTGGGCGAGGAGCAACAACGGTGGTTATCAAAAATCATTGGTTTTGATTTTGACATCCAATACCAACCAGGCAAGGAGAATTTGGTGGCTGACGCTTTATCACGCCAAGAGCAATTCCACAGCTTGTCCAGGGTGTTACTGCCCGATCTGGAAAGATTAGAGCAAGAAGTGCAGCAAGATGACAAATTGAGGGGTATCGTCCAAGAGTTAATTGTAAACCCTGCTGCCCATGAAGGTTTTCAACTGCGAGGAGGCCGATTATACTTCAAGGACAGGTTAGTGATTCCCAAAAATTCCAGTTTGATTTTTCCTTTGTTAAGTGAATTTCATGATTCGGGTATTGGTGGGCATTCCGGTTATTTCCGGACTTACAAAAGATTAGCTGGTATTGTCTATTGGGAGTGCATGAAAAAATGTATTCGGGATTATGTAGCTGTTTGTTCTGTTTTACAACAATGCAAAATTCAAAACATGACACCAGCTGGTTTGCTGCAACCTTTGCCTATTCCGGACAAGGTGTGGGCTGATATATCTATGGATTTCATTGGGGGTTTACCCAAAGCATGGGGGGTGGACACCATTTTTGTGGTGGTGGATCGGTTGTCAAAATATGCACATTTCCTGCCTATCTCCCATCCTTATACAGCCAAGGGAGTGGCCGATTTGTTCATAAAGGAGGTGGTGAGACTTCATGGTTTTCCCTTAACCATTGTGTCAGATAGAGACCGTGTTTTCATGAGTTCTTTCTGGACGGAGTTGTTTAAAAGTGCAGGAACCAAGCTTCATTACAGTACAACTTATCATCCCCAAACGAATGGACAGACGGAGGTCGTAAACCGGTGTTTGGAGGTCTACCTTCGTTGTTTTTGTGGCCCAAAACCCAAACAGTGGCCCAAATGGGTTCATTGGGCTGAATACTGGTACAACACCACTTACAAGGATACCACAGGCATGACTCCTTTCAAGGTCTTGTATGGTATAAATCCTCCAACCTTGTTTCATGGCCAGAATTCTGTCTCGGCTATCGAAGCTGTCTCACAAGCTCTTTTGGAAAGATATCAGATTTTACAAGATTTGCACCAAAATCTGACTTTAGCCCAGAATCGGATGGTCAAGCATGCGAATCAGAAGCGCAGGGATGTATCTTTTTCTGTTGGGGACATGGTGTATCTTAAGCTCCAACCTTATAGGTTGAAAACCATTGCTAGAAAAGTTAATGAAAAGCTCAGTCCAAGGTATTATGGGCCGTATCCAATCATTGAAAAAGTAGGGGAGGTTGCTTATCGTTTGAAATTACCTGCCAATTGTCTTGTGCACCCTGTGTTTCATGTTTCTTTGTTAAAATCAACTTCTACCCCTGTGCTTAATGAGCAACCACTACCACCTGCTCTTTCCGAAGGTTGGGAGTTGCAAGTGTGTCCTGAGGACGTTCTACAATGGCGAGTTTCATCCCTGGGAACATTAGAGGTTCTCATTAAATGGCATGATCTCCCTGATTTTGAAAATTCTTGGGAAGTGGCAGCTGTTATAGCAAAACAATTCCCTGGTTTCCACCTTGAGGACAAGGTGCTTAAATTGGGGGGAGTATTGATACAGCCCTTCCTTTACAACATGTTTATAGGAGGGACAAACACCGGAAGAACTGGGGTTCTCTTGCAACTATGGATCCAAGTGGGCCACATTTGGTAGCAACGGACCCAAATATGTTTGTTGGCCCAAGTAAGAGTGATGACAAGGCAAGGAGCAGCATGGACAACACTACCAGTGAGAATGCTGACAGGGCACTCAGTAGCATGGACAACACTACCCCTTAACGTGAGAATGCTGAGAGGGCACTCAGTAGCATGGACAACACTACCCCTTAACAGAATGCAATGGTGGAGGCGTGAAGTTAGTTACAGCTTGGTTTAAAAAGGGGAATGGGAAAAAGGTTGGGGCATTGAGAAAATAGTAGAAACTTGGGCCCTTTTGGGATTGGGAGAGAGTGGAACCTCTCACATGTGTTCCACAATTATCTTTCTATTTTCCTTGTGGTTGTTAGTCGTTTCTTGTATTTGTTTTTCCTTTCAATTAGTGGACGTTGTAAAGCTTGGAGGCTGTAATGGCTATTACTAAATGAACGAGGCATTTCAGAAATCTTGTTGTTTATTTCTTACTTAAATTCTGTTGGTTGATCTTGTAGAAATATAAGACTGAAATATACTTTTTTCATATATTGATTGACACCCAAAGGGTTCATTATATACAGATTACAAAGTAGTTAAGGAGATGAGGTAATAAATAAAATACACAGTAACCAAAGAGACATCACACTAACCAAAGAGACACCACACTAATCAAAGAGACATCGCACTACTCAAAGAGACAAGTAGTTAGAAATAATTAAGAGACTCTAGAATATTCTACACTCCCCCTCAAGTTGGGAGATATATATTGATCAACCCCAACTTGCTAATTAAATCCTCAAAGATGGGTTTGTGTAATCCTTTGGTGAGAATGTCGGCTGTTTGCTCCTTGGTAGGTATATATGACAAACATACACTACCCTCCTCCAATTTTTCTTTGATAAAATGACGATCAACCTCCACATGTTTGGTTCTGTCATGATGAACAAGATTTTGAGCAATACTGACAGCAGCCTTATTATCACAATAGAGTCTCACAGGTAGAGAATAAGATATCTTTAATTCTTCAAGAAGTCTTCTTAACCAGATTCCTTCACAAATACCATGAGCTAACGCTCGAAATTCTGCTTCTGCACTGCTTCTGGCAACAACAGTTTGTTTTTTACTTCTCCAGGTCACAAGATTTCCCCAGACATAGGTACAATATCCTGAAGTGGATCTTCGGTCCAATGCAGAGCCAGCCCAATCAGCATCTGTATAGATTTCTATCATCCTCTTGTGTCCTCTTTTAAAGAGCATTCCTCGACCAGGTGTGTTTTTGAGGTACTTGAGAATTCTATAAACCGCACTAAGGTGCTTTTCCTTAGGAGAATGCATGAATTAGCTAACCATGCTAACGACAAATGCAATATCAGGTCGAGTGTGAGATAAATAGATCAGCTTCCCTACCAACCTTTGGTACTGCTCCCTGTCAACATCCTTTCCATCTTCA
>JAVKPL010005469.1:0-10450 GCA_032173675.1 Gastrolobium villosum | reverse complement strand
ATTGTAACGGACAATGGCACCCAGTTCACTAGCAAAGGGTTCCAAAACCTTCTGACTGGGTTCCATATCCGGCACAGATTTGCCTCGGTGGAACACCCACGGTTCAAACCTCTGTGGGCGAATCCCCCTTCAAACTAACATATGGATGTGAGGCCATGATCCCAGTGGAACTGGGGGAACCATCTTGGAGAAGAGTTCAAACTCTCGCACAAACAGAAAAGGACAATAATGATAAGGTGGCGGTTGAGCTCGACCTGATTGAAGAGATCCGAACTATGGCATACTGCAGAAATTATGTGGCCAAGCAACTGGTGGCTAACCGGTTCAATAAAAAAGTGCGACCACGGTCATTTGAAACAAAGGAGTTAGTCCTACGCAGGGCGGACATAGGGGGACGAAACGCTTCACAAGGAAAATTAGCCCCAAGATGGGAAGGGCCTTTCAGAGTCAAAAGTAAACTGTCCAAAGGAGCTTACGTGCTAGAAACTTTGAAAGGGAAGCACGTGGCAAGGACATGGAATGCAGATAAGTTGAAAAAGTATTACAGTTAAATTAAATATCTTGCTTGTGCAAAGCAAATACGATGTTTTCTTTTATGGCTTTGTAATTCAATAAATTGCGCATTTTCATTATTTACAAGTTGTGCGTTCCGACTTTGGTAATTTATGCAATGCATACACATTCCGACGTCTGGGAACCAACGTTGAAAGAAATTGAACCCGCCGGTTTAAAAAGAAACTCGGTTGAGCGTTCATTTCTGAATTAGAATCCGAGCTGTACGAACCCATGTTAAATTGGAAGTTCTGAAACTCTCAATTGAAACCCGAGTTATGGGAACCCAGCCTGCCAAATAGGCAAGAGCCGAGCGTTCTAACCCGAGATAGGAAATCGAACCCGCCAAGTGGAAAACACTCGTTTGAGAGTTCAAATATAAATTGAATCCGCGCTATACGAACCCATTGGAAGTTCAAATACGCGAAATAAAGAACTAGGCCCAGGTGTTTGAACCCGCCTTGCCTAAAGGGCAAGGTTGAGAGTGCTAACCTCGGCCCGTTTATGGAAAAAAGGGAGACTGTGCTAAGGGGACGCCCTCGCACGCTATCTCAGCCAAATTCAAAATCCGACACCAAAACTCGAAACATACGAGACGGATATTGCACATAAAGCAAATATAAGCTACACAATTAATTCTATTCCTGAATTAATATCAAGTTAGCGCAAAAAAATGTTTTTACAACATAAGGCCGGAATATCAACGGCGGATTACAAATTATGGGGTATCCCCCCTCAAATTCGGCTGACAGCCGGAATCCAACGGCCGACCTTCAGCTTCACCCTCCGAACCGGGGCCAAAACCTTCCCCATCAACTGCAGTGGGCTCCTCGGCTGAAGAGTAGAATACTCCGCCGCTGATGTAGCCATAACAATCCAACTGATCCAAGTTGAGAGACGCTTCAGGGTTAAAAAATTTAACTTGGTTCACAGCATTGTTGAAAGCGGAACCAACAGCTTTTTCCAGTGCAGTCTGACTCTGATCATAATCAGCTTGCAATTCTTCCTGCTGCGCCTTCAGCTGTTTGAATTGGGAGGCCATTTCCCCGTGCTGTGCCTCCGCCTTCGATAGCATGGATAGCTTGGCTTTGAAAAATCTTATTATGGCATCTTTACCACTCTCCACACCAAAGCAGTTCGAGATAGACTTCAGGTCGGCTTCAGAGTTTTTCAGCGAAAAACTTAGCTTGGCCGCATCAGACTTCAAAGTCTGATTTTCCTGCCGTAGCTCGGCCAGCTGGCTCTGCATGATCATCTTGTCATTCTTCAGAGTATCCTTCTCGGATACTATCTCGGAGTACTTCTCGAGCATGAGGGAGTACGGTTTCATCAGAGAAGCCGCCTTAAACAAATACTGCTCGGCTTTCTGCAGCTCTTCAGCCTCAGCTTTAGATGGAGAGGGAGAGCCATAGAAAGAGGGAGGAGCGCGGGTCACACCGCATAGCTCGGCAGTGACCCCCATCTCCCATAGAGAACCCCTCCTCAAACCAGCAGACAGGGGGGAGGGTGGGGCGCTACCCCTCGCAACGGACACCACAGCCCGGGTTGTGCCACCAGTGGTAAAAGGGGTCTCCTCTGGCTCCCCATCCAGCCAGTTCTCACCATCGTGGGTCAGATCCAAAACGGATATGCCATGATGGGGCTCAGGGTTGGACGAACCCGCACCTGGGGAAGGGACAGCAACCTTCGCCTTCTTCGATGGAGGGGGACGGGCTACACCTTTACCCCGTAGAGCCCGGCAGTAATCAGGCACATCATCTGAGTTGGGGTTCATTGTTAAACCTGGCAAATAAAAGACGCAAGGTTACCAGCACAGCCAAGGAAATATCAGTCCCAAAAACAGGATGAAAAAGACAAGTAAATAAAAAATGAATGTTGAAAAGCATACTGGGCTGATCACTTGCAACATAGGATTTGGCAACCAAGGACGCAGCACTCATATGACCCTGGGTACGAATATGGGTTAGCAAGGTCTTGGCACTGAGCTTTTCCTCGGCAGACAAGGCCAGCCTATAGTCAGCCGACTTACGGAGATAATGCTGATGGGACCAATATAATGGGAATTTTCCCTCATCTTTTTCCCCAACAAACCAGGGCTTCTCACCGGCCTCGGCCACGACCTTGAAGTACGCGCCTTTGAAATTTTTGAAGAAGTCACTGTATACAGAAAACAGTCTCCTGGAAGGCTTACTAATGCGACCCCGGATGCTGGCCCAACCCTTCAACTTGGGAGGTTCAGAACCGGAGCGCGGGGTATAAATATTGAAAAAATACATAAAAAGGGCAACAGAGCAATTCACGGACAAGGATACGCAGAGTTGCTCGAAGGCAACAATGTATGCCCATCCGTTGGGGTGAATTTGGGTGGGAGCTAGAAGAAAATGGTTTAAAAGGCATATTATAAAGGGGGAGAAAGGAAAACGAATACCGATCTTTGTGATCAAATCTCGGTAAAAAAAGAAAAAGGGAGGCTCTTGCGGGTTCCGACCCGAACACACCGGCTCATCCTCCGCTGGGCAGAAAGTGTTAAAACCTACCGGGTTGCCAATTGGTAACCCGGATATTTCCTCTGTGGTCATGGAGGATCTAAAGCTAAGAACCTCCTGTGTCACCCAGGGGAATTGCCTACGCAGATTGGTACCCACTGGGGCAGAACCTTCTTCAACCACTGCGACCTCGGCTTCTAGCTCGTGATTGGATGAAGTAGTCTCCACGTTGAGTTCTGCAGAAGGGGACTCCATAAGAACCTAGAACAGCAAAATGGGTGGATTAAAACAACAAAAGCAGCAAGTACACGCACCTGAGTTAAATAAACTACAGTGTGAAGAGCTCGAAGAACTATCTGAAGAGGTCATAGGAACTGAAGTTCTAAGTCCGGGATCGTGAGAACAACTGCCTAAGACTAGGTTCGCCATGAAATCATTATCGTTCCCAATAAATTACGCGCTGAGGTAAACGCAATTGAAGCATGGATTTGGATTCCGAGAAGGGGAAGTCGATAATATGGGCTGGATAGAGGGTTGATTCAAGGTAATTGGATCTTGTTGACCAGTAATAAGAAAGGAAGAAGACCTAGGTCTTTCATCTAAGAAAGGGTTGGTGCTTGCGGAAAAACAGCCCGCGGCACGGTTAGAAGGCAGGGACCGACCTCGCCTAGAAGATCGAGACCGCCCTCGACCACTGGGACGAGATCTCACTGGTGGACAACGTCCGGAGCCAGAAACAAGACGACGACGTCCGGGCCTGGAAGCCGGCGGCCGACGTCCAAGGCTAGAAGAGGCCCCATGGCCTCGAGTCACCTCCTCCTCAGCAGCTCTAGCTTCTTCCTCTGCCAAAATTTCGTCACTTCGGCCAAAAACACGAGGACAAGTGGCCCTCCTATACTCATAAGAAATTCCCTCATCCATATTGGGAACTTTTCCAGACAAGAACAGGAAACGTAACCAGTGGCGGTAAGAAAACCGAACATAAAGGGGACGAATGCAGACTAAATGAAGTAAAGAAAGCAACAACACAGAAATGCAGGCAACAAGCAGTAATAGAAGGCAAGGAAATAAAGAAAGGTCAAGAAACCCATACCTACAGAGCAAATAATGCCAAATGCTGGACGGAGAAGGTCGATACTCAACAAGGAAACCTCGAAACACAACTGAATGAAACAAATCGCAAGTGGATTAACAGCAGAAGCAGAAAGGTGAAGAAAGGGGGAAAATGCCAGTAAAATAAGGAAAGGGGAGAAGTTCAAGAGTTATGACCCGCGAAAACGAAAAGACAAGGGCAAAAGCGTAAAAGCAAAAGCAAAAAGCACCTGACAAGACAAAACGATTGATATCTGTACAGTCGCAGTCGCATTAAATGTCAAGGCGGCGCAAAGATAATCGACGATACGCATTATGATGGCTTAAGACACGTGGAGAATGACCGCAAGATGAAAAGACTGGCGAATAAGTTCATATCGGCTCTAAAACCGAGATGCCGCAGGCCAGACAATCAACGCAACTCGGCATCCTGATAACTCAGCCTACCGAGCTGGGGGGCAACTGTTATGGGCTGGACTCAAGCCCACGCTGCACCTCGGCCCAACCCAAGCAAACCCTAGAGCCGGGCTATATAAGGCAGGTAGGTGGAGCAGTAAGGTACACAATTTCTAACCCTAGTCATTGGATATCACACACACACACACCTTGAAGGCAGACGCCTAGGTCAGTGTCAGTGATCCACGTTCCTTCCAGATACCTAATCTATAGATATCTAGAGAGAAACATCTGAATCCGAGATTAATCATCCAACCTACGTTGGACACATCTGCCAACAGGCAGAACAATGGGGCAGTGAGGTTTGAATTTGTAATCTTGTAACGTAGGCTTTAATGTTATATAAAATAATCAATTCAACCCAACAACTCAAGCTGATAAATGAAAGATCATCCGTAATTTTTATATTTCTTTAATACAAACTTCACACATTAATGCGGATATTGTACAAGTTTATTTTTGTTTTACCTTATGCTAACTTAATTCCAATAGAAAATGAGGATGATAATGATCGAACTCGTGATTCTATATTCACGGAGACTTTAGCACTATGATAAACAATTATCTCAACTAAAAATTTAAATTAATGGATGAAAAATCATCGATAATTTTTTATACTGTGCAAGTTGTTTATTTACGTAGTTTCATGTATGAATGCTCAAGAAGTTCACAAAGTGAAATTTTTTTGTTACACGTACTAAAAAAGCTCAAAAACACATCAGCTAGCGTTTGCTTTTAAATTTTATTACCTAGACAAATCCCTACACCGCACACCTATTCATACATTGGAAAATCGAAGTTTAGCTGCGTGCTTGACTTGATTTAAAGAAAAGATAAAGTTAAAAATTAAACTATTCTTAAAAAAAAAAAAAACTAATTTAATATGTAAAGATACATTATTTTTATTTTTATTTTTTTGGTATTTAAAGATACATTGTTTACTTTGCTGTTCTGCTCTCTTTTCATCACAGCCGACTTGAAGGACAAAAGATTAGCGTCTTTTTTACCCAAGTAAGTGGAATCAATGGAAGAGTTCATGGGCTGGATTTATGGGCTTTTTTACGTCAAAGTAGTCTATACCTCTTAATGAACCTTCATCTAACATATTCTTCGGTTCTCAATAGTCTTACTTAAAGCTCGTCTGATCATTGACATGTTACGAGTGCTCATCAATGAATACTCGTTTAATCAGAAGTTATTGGTCAAATACTATAAAATAAAAATATATGAATAACATATATAAATTTATGACATATCTGAATTAGTAGCATATTTAAATTTTATTGAGCTAAAAGTTAGGATATATAAGGCATTGGCAGCATATGAAAGGACGTGGCAAGCACTTAAAAGACCCTCCTTTCACTACAAGTCATGGATAAAATGGTCAGATTATTATGTTTATGTTTATCCTATGCATATAAATGATAATGGGTCTTCTTCATTTTATTTTATTTTTTTGACATTACATGGGAATCTAACAACATTAGACTAACCCTGGTGGTGCTTCTTAAATACTCTTTATTCTAATGTGTTCTCTTATCACAAATTCACAAGTTTATTTATCTTAAATGAAACATAAGAGAATCCATAAACCTTATTCAATATAATCCAAAGACTTTTCGATGGCATGATTAATTTGATCATTAAAGGTTCAAAGAGTGTATTGATATGAGTAAAATTTACACGTTCAGTTGTTGCCAGATGCCTATTTAGGTTGAGAATACAAAAAGTGAATCATGAATCAGTATTGGTTTCCACTTTCCTGTTAGCATATGGGTGTCCTAGAGACAATCTTTTGATTAAATAAAGGACACTAGATGTAGAACTTTATTTGTCGCAAATAAATGTAAGCACTATTTATTCAGTTTCATATTGTGTCTCGATATTACTGTTAATATTATATGAATGAACTGGATAAACCCCTTGGAATAGAACAGGTATCTCTTGAGTATCTGTGATGAGATCACGATCATGAGGATTCAAGGATATTGCATGTCTATTCCTAATTATATGTTCCTAGTCTAGAGACACTGAGTTTGGGGATCAGTGATCTCGAGTAAAGACTAGTACGACTTATCTACTTGTATATGGATACAAGGTAAAGACCTCATGAGCTGCAGATATGGAGATATCTTAGCTAAAGTCGTGGGTGGACCTATAAGAGTATAGCTCGCACTGAACAGACCCAAAAAGAGAC
The DNA here is from genome assembly GCA_032173675.1 of Gastrolobium villosum. Classification (NCBI taxonomy): domain Eukaryota; kingdom Viridiplantae; phylum Streptophyta; class Magnoliopsida; order Fabales; family Fabaceae; genus Gastrolobium; species Gastrolobium villosum. The sequence continues at coordinate 3,667 of JAVKPL010005469.1, read as the reverse complement.
TCTATGAGGAAATCTCACAGATAGTGTCATTAGAGTAATCTCTTTATGTTTGGGTGTGTCTTTCCTTAGACCAAAAGTTATTACCTAGACTGTGTTCTTGAAGGCATGTTTTGATTGTATACCTCGTCTGCCTGAAACATGGAGACTCATAGGTATACTGTTGGGCGTGTCCTTAAAGGGCACAGGGCTAGGGTAATAAGCTGAAGGAATTCGTCAAATCTCTGTGAGAGATTAGGTTATCTGTAAACCGGAGAAATCGGGATGACATTTACAGGGACTCGGGAATCTATGCATAGTAAAAGAGATCATGAGATGATCTGCCTTTAGAGTCAGTAAATTGAAGATTCCCTATTTCGAATAAAGCTTACCCAAAACCGCAGGGGTTGATACATTTCCTTACCCTAGGTTAATGGGAAGAAAACCGAGACGAAGGGAAATACATACGGTAACCAAATATGTGCAATAGGATGATCAAGTCATTAATCTGACTAGTTCTGGGGCAACAAAGCATTGCTAGTGCTCTGTGTTGTCATTAATTGGGTTGTGGGCTTGTTGGGCCCAAGCCCAGTTATGTCAGTAGCTAAGTTGGACCTAATGGGTCACACACTAACACCTTGTAGTTATGATGGACTAGCTTTAAAGGTATTGGGCCTAATAATGTTATTAGCCCAAGAAGTTGTTTGGAAGCCCACCTAAATGGGTGGGTGGTGCATGGAGTTTAGTAATGGGCTTGGATAGTCCAAGCCATTACTAATTAATTTAATTAGTTAAATTAATAATCAAATATTTGAATTTCGAATTTTGAATTTGAAATTTGAATTTTGAAATTTGAATTTAGAATTTGAATTTCGAAATTCGAATTTTGAATTTGAAATTTGAAATTTGAAATTTGAATTTTAAAATTTGAATTTGAATTTGAATTTTGAAATTCGAATTTTGAATTTGAAATTTGAAATTTTGAATTTTGAATTTTGAATTTGAATGTTTGAACGTTTGAATTCAAGTGTTTGAATTCGAATTTGAATTGGTTTTGAAAAGTTGTTTCATAACAAAAGGATAAGACAGGATCTTATTGGAGCATATTCCTTGGATGAAGAAGCATCTTTGGAGGCTCTCCCTAGGCTGTTTGGTGCATCACTTTTAAGTGATAAGAGTGTTATCTTATCACTTAAAACAAACCTCCATTCAGATTTGGTGGTTGAGGGAATCAGTGGGTAAGTTGATTCAAATTTTGAATGCAACTGCTCAATGTATTTGGACCCTTTATAGGGCTGAATTATGCGCATGAAAACTATATACTATATGATAGTTTATGAATTTAAGTTTAAATTAATTTGAATTTAAATTCATGTGGATAAGATTGGAGGTTGTTGGCAAAGTTTGTTTTGCAACAGCTCCACCTTATCACACTGTTTCATGCATAACTTTTGATAAACCTCCAGTTTATCTTGTTTTAGAGACTAAAGTAATATGAATTATTCAGTTAAACAAGTTGAAACTAAGGTTAAAATGGTAATTATGATCATTAGTTGAAATTCAACTAATTAAATCAAATTCTTGATATTTTAAAAGGTTTTGTTGGAAAAAGAGGATTCAGAGGAAGATTGGATAAAGATGAAGACAACAACCAAGGGAATGAAGATCAAAACAAAGAAGATTCCATCTTATCAGGTTGTTGGAAGAGGGAGCTTAAGCCCCCAATGGAGGCTTAAGCCCCCAAAAAGCACATTCAGCTCCTGCCTCTGCGCGCTTAAGCGCCCTCCAGCGCGCTTAAGCGCCCTAGAAACGTATTTAGCCTCTGCCTCTGCGCGCTTAAGCGCCCTCAAGCGCGCTTAAGCGCGCCACAAACAAGAATTTCCAGCACGAAGAGCGCGCTTAAGCGCCCTACAGCGCGCTTAAGCGCGCAACATGAAGAAAAGCCTACTGCCTTAGGCGGCTTAAGCGCCCAACGGGGCCAAGCGCCCAAGGAATATAGTTTGTTCCAAATTGGCATATTCTGCAAAAGGTGCGAATTCTACACCTTTAAAAAGGCATCTAAGGTTCAGAGTTAATCACTACTTCACACTGAAAAACACTTGGAGATCCTTGGAGTCTCGGATACATGCTTGGAAGCGGCGAAGACAGATCGGAGTCAGTGCATCACTGGAGCTGTTAAAGATTCACCAATCACCAATGGAGTTTGGGGAAGCTTTTATAGTTATTTTTATGTTTGATTTCACCATGTCTGGCTAGTTTCTCTGTAGTTAGGGATGATGGAACCTAATTAAATCATTATGTTATGAATTGATTGTTATGAATTCTTCTCTTTTTATATTTGAATAAATTCATCTGTGTTCATTGCTTTCTATGAGTTTGCTCCTTATGGAATGATCCTTGGGAATTGTATGGCAACAGGAATGTTGGTGCATGAACCTCTATCCGATGAATTTATCATAACCCTTGTGGTCTAGGAATAGGAATAGGAATAGACACATGGTAGTTATGCAATCCTATGATCCTTAATTTTAATGCATGTCTTCTTGGGGAATAATCGGGGAACTAGAGTTCTTCCAAGTTTACATAGGTTAGGGTAACAAGGAATTGAGCCCTAAGTAACTTAGATAGGTTCGATTGGCAATACATTAAGAGCAGGTTCTTAACAAGTTGATTCATAACGTATTGAGGAGATTAGGAGAAGTCAGAACCCTGACTACGTTTATTTTCTTAGTTAATTTCATCATTTATTTTCCGTTATTCACTTTATATTCAGAACTTTAATTACATGTTATCAACTCTTTCAACATACAAACTACGTTACTTTCCTTTTTATTAGTTCAACTAAATTAATGATAGCGAGTCGGTGCTTGAGTTTAATCCTCGTGGGAACGATATCTTACTTATTCACTTTATTACTTGTACGATCGGTGCACTTGCCGAAAGTAGCAACAAGTTTTTGGCGCCGTTGCCGGGGATTAATACTTCAACATTGATAGTAACTATTAATTCTTTAGATTGAACCTTATTTTCTGAATTTTTAAATTCTGTTATTGAGTTCTTATTTTCTTTTTCGTAGTCTCTTTTCTGGTTTATGCGAGGTACCATTGACACCGATTCCTTGCAATTCGATCCAGAGATAGAGAAGACAGCAAGAAGGAATAGGAAACGTACCAAAGTAAGAAAACAACAAGAAAGAAGCTTCAAGCTCTACACAACCAAGAGAGGAAGCAATGGCGGAAAATGAAATTCCACAACCACGTACATTAGGAGATTACATGACTCCTGCTCGAGTCCCACAGACAGCAAGCATTGTTAGGCCAAATGTGGACGCTAACAACTTTGAGCTCAAACCAGCATTATTACAGCTGATCCAAAAAGATCAATTCGCTGGAGGGAGCATGGAAGATCCTTATACTCATCTTGAGAACTTCTTATTATATTGTGATACTTTGAAGATGAACGGAGTGTCCCGTGATGCTATCTTACTTAGACTCTTTCCATGTTCACTCAAAGAGGATGGAAGATCATGGCTACAATCACTTCCTCAAGGAAGCATCACTACTTGGGATGATCTAGCTACAAAGTTCTTAGCCCGGTTCTTTTCAGCTTCAAAAATGGCACGACTCAAAGCTGAAATCACTTCTTTTGAACAAAAAGAAAGTGAAACTTTATATGACGGTTGGGAAAGATT